>BGPT01002398.1:50625-135908 GCA_003297045.1 Symbiodinium sp. clade C Y103 | reverse complement strand
ATGCCTGCATTCCAAAAGAAATGAACTACCTCAGTCTAGTTCCATCTAAGACATTTTGCGCTTCCATTTTGGGACCGTTCAATTTTTAAGATATATGTTCAAGACATTTTGCAATCAGAAGTTTTTACAAAATGGTGGAACCATTCAATTTTAAAGACATTTTGCGCTTCCATTTTGGGACCGTTCAGTTTTTAATGTCAAGTGATCAGTTTTTAATGTCAAGTGAGGGTCTCATAGATATTATGTCAAGTGAGGGTCTCACCAATTTTATGTCAGTGTTGTCATTGCTTGTTGTTGCTGGGAATGGACTTTGATAAATAAATAAACCCTTTTGAAAGATTCATATCAAAAATGAAAAGGTCACCCCGGAANCCGGAAACCTACAAGGGGTTGAATTCGAAGGGTGATTTTTTCTAATTAAACTTCTTACTTAAAATTATCATTCTGTGCATTTTTGATCATTTTTGGGGGGTCATCGGGATCAACTGCATTTTGCTGGGGTTACAACCTTCTCATCGACCAACCAAGGGCTCTACAAAAAGGTATTCCCAGGTTGAATTCCTAGAAAAATNGTCCTCCATGGAATTTCAGGGGCGAAGTTTGTGAACCAATTCTCTAGGTTGGCCTAGGCTTTTTGTAAGGAATAATATGATGTCTAATGCAGCATTGTTCTTTTTACATATGTAAAAAAACAAGTTGATTATATAAAAATAGTGCCCAAGTCTCAACAAGNTTTGTAAGGAATAATATGATGTCTAATGCAGCATTGTTCTTTTTACATATGTAAAAAAACAAGTTGATTATATAAAAATAGTGCCCAAGTCTCAACAAGGACTCAAAATTGACTCCTTATAAAATGCCTGGGTCCAAGCCCTTTTTTTCTTATAAAAACATATGGTTTTCAGGCTTTATAAGGGACCCAAGCCCTATCTTTTTATAAGGGAAATTCCAACAGGGATACATATGTATATATATATATATACACGAGCTGTTTCATGAGTGTGGCGTCGATCAATATCAACACATCAGGCACCACCAATGTGAGTTTTCAACCGTCAAGTAGTTAATGAAATATTGACTGATAACATTTGATAACTATTGTTTGTTTCTTTGCAACTGTCCAAAAGGAAGTTCAGCAAATCATAGCCTTGATGGAACATATGTGCGGACTCGGACTCCGACGTGATAACGGCTGGGATTTTGTATTGGGTCGGATGGCACCCGTGATCGTAGTCCGGACACTTGGACGTGTCGGCCGGTATCAAGCGCTGTGGATCCAAGGTGTTCATGTCATACTGATATGGTACGGGGGCGATACGAAGATTAACGGTCGCCGCATCTAGATGAAAAAATGAGAAGCCTCGTCGTTGCAAACAAACATTCGACATTTGGCGGTGGATAATTCAGCTTCCTCATATCACGGAATCATGGCCGCAGACGGGTGTTGATGGTTGTTTTATGTTGTTTTCGCGTCAGGAAAAGTTGTCGCTTCAAACCTTCAAATCGTTTGCGAGTACTTCGAGTTCAACGTCGTGGCGGTATTTTGACCAGAAATTGTGTCTTGGTTTCGAAATTCAGAAAAGTTAAACGACTGGTTATCCTCAGCTCTCAAGTGGTTTGTACATGCCAATTCCAAGTGGAAACTGTTGCGACGCGACCTTCCCAAAATTTGTGACCCAAGCTCCAGCAGATGATTTTAAGCAGACATCTCCGAAAACCATTTCAGGGGAACTATAAGTGCTATTCCAACTGTCGGAAACGTTGCAATTTTCGCCCGAAAGTTGTGCCGCCGTTGTACCCATTTTTCGCCATCCCCTTCTGGATCGACCAAACGCTCGAGGCCAAAACAGCCGAGGACAAATCGCCTACTGCAACATGTGCTGTCGAAAAGCAAATCCAAAACCTTGGACTGCTCCAAACAATTGCGCGATGATACAATATGTTACACATCATAAATTCTCCTCAATTTCTTTCCATTTTGTGTTGGAGCCTTTACTTTTTGGCACCTCAAAGTCCACTGGTCACCAGTCAAAAACCAACGCGATCGCAGGTTTCCACGCTGGCAGTCGCGTGATGGTTTTGACATGTTTTGACATTTCCTTGTTGACGGCCTACTGGCGGTTTCAATTCTGCGCCGAGAAACTTATAGTCAGTTGGGTCATCCCATTTTTGCGGGATGACATTATCAATTGAAATCACCGACCAGTCCAGGGCTTCAGGTTGTGGCCAGCTGCGGGGTTTTCCCATGGGTTTCCTGTTTTCGGCGATGTTCTGGGCGTGCTGTCTTCGGCCAGCCCCCTGGCCAGCGAGGCTATGTTTTGTATGTCATGTAGGTATACCTGGCAATCAACAAGGCAATGGAACATTTCAGATTGTGAGATGCTTTTCTAGTTCTCCTGACATCCATTAACTGCAAGTTTTTCCCTTCTTCGCCAGGTTCGAGTACCGGAGAGCAATTGCTGTGACTGCAGGTGGCCTCACTGCACACGAAAGGAGCAGAAACTCTTTTTGCTCTTCGACAAGCAGGTCGCTTCTGGCCATCTTCTGTCGGTGTGTGGCCAAAACCTGTCGACTCGGCTGCAACAGGTGGGATGTCACACAACGGGCAAAATTATGGTGTTTACTACGAAGAAACGTTGAATACTCATCGCAACTGTAGCTTTGTAGGTGGTACAGTGAATCCTGAGTAACTTTATGATACTGTAAGCATTTCCCAAAAATTGGTCAAGTAGCCGTGAATTCGCATTCTGGGCCATCCCAAATATTATATAGGGATAAAGCATTACAATATATTACAATTGGATACCGGATACCAACAAAACATATGAGTTACGAGTAATATCCCATATTGATGGTCTGTTCATTTTGATCCCTAGCCCATTCTCCTGAAGCACCAGCTAGGTATATGACTTTGGATCATTTTTGCAAGGAAGAAACTTTCAAAACCATCAGCCTCATATCATTCTTGATCATAAAATGTCCCAGCCCTTTTCAATATATATTGATATAATATCATATGATATCTGTATTAGTCAAAACACACTTTTTCGGACCATTTTTGTAGGAGAGCTTCCAAAAATCGGCCAGTCACTGACTCTGAGTATCTCTGAGTGTTGCACCTCCGCACAGGTGAGGCACAGATCCTGCAGTGAGGCACTGATTGGTGGTGTAACTGGGTCAAATGAGTTTTTTTTGTCCCATTTTTCTTTCTTCCGTTTAGTCAGTTTAGTCGCTTTTTGTTGAGCCATGTTGAGCCACACAACAAAATATGGAAGTCAATTGGGATCATCCTCAATATTTTATCATTGGGGAATTGGGTACGGAGAATCGACAAACGTGACACCAGCAACCCTTTGACAACACATCCCAAGCTCGCGCACATGATTTGGCAATTTTGATATGAGAAAACTACCCCTATGATGTGGGGGTTTCCTGAAAGGAGGGTACCCTAAGTCATCCATTTAAACCGGATTTTCCATTCTCAACAATCCCTTTTCATGGAAAGCCCCCCGTGTGGGGTCGACAAGATCAGCAAATTCATGGCGACTGCCAACTGAGGTCCAGGCGTAACAGCAGCCAAATCTGGGGCAGTGAAGCATCATCTGATCCTGCAACGGGTCTCAAACTTGGGTTCATTTCGAGATATGGCTATGGTACCTAGTGAACATCAAAATAGCTGGTAAATGGATGTTCATCCCATTAAAATGGATAAATGATAGGTTTTGACCCATCCCCATATTTCAACGTCGATCTTTCTTTTCGCGCGGAAGCATGAAGAGAATTGGGAGTTTGGGGAGTTCCACCACTGTTGGGCGGAGAACCAAATGAGTCTGGCGGGTTTTGGAGATGTTGTGGGGCGGCAAATGGTTTTGTCCCAAAGTGGGGGATTCCCTCAAAGCGGTGGTTTTGATGTGGAAGATGATCATTAACCATCATTACATAACATTCAAAGCACAGGGTTACCCAATTTTCAGACAAACCCATATTCCCTTATGGAAAATGGAAGCATCAATGTAGATAGTTGATGTGAAAAATGATGAACAATGAATAATCATGATGTGGTCCTCTTCAATCTGATCACGGGAGCAATGGCTGCAAGACAGCCTCAGGTGGCATTTGTGGCAACCGCTTTTCCGATCATGATTGATGCACCTTAGATATCTTAGACGCATCTTGACAAGGTTTCTAAACAATCCTTTCTCGGAAATTCATGGTTACATATGGGGATGCAATACTGTAAGGGTTCACTGGTGCTGCAACATCATGATTCAGATCCTACTCATTTCATGATCAGTGTGAAAGGCCATCGGTCATCGGGTCATCCTCACCACAGATTCCATCGGCATCCAGGTTTCATTGCTGACTCCCCACAGTGGGTTGGTGAAACTAACAAAAAAACACCACTCTTCTTACTGACGCATCATTGTTCACCAGCCTGAAATGAGACAATTTTGCATGATTGTGCTGTGGTCCATGTTATATCGACATCATCTCTGGTGACAAACTGGCTGAAATTTTGTGGTGTATCATCATTTCCCTATCAGCACGGCCAGAACTGGGAGGAGTGTACTCATTTGGGGGGTGAATCCCCCATGTGCAGTGCAAACATACCCCATCCGTTTGTTCAATATCCCCAATGACATAATTCACAACAATATGACATACCCACTATTGTGGGGTAAGCATGGTTCAATTATGTTCAATTGTTAAAGCACCATTTATTTTTGGTATCTTTTGGTTATATAAATCTATATAAATCATGTTAAATCATGTTATGTCACATGAAGTCACCATCTCTGGAGGTCCCGACATCAAATCATCCGTTCCACTGCGCATGCGATACGCCGCAGGCACGCCACGGATGGGTTGCAGGAGACCATGCCTGGTGAGCCGCCCGGGCCCTCCAGAAGAGCCCAGGAGATAGCACCCAGTTTTTGGTGCTGGGGATCATTTATTTCTTGGATTAACCACATTACATAATCATCACATAGTATAACATAGTATAACTAAATAGATGTTTTTCCCATCATTTCCAGGTGTCCAAGGTTATTCCAAGGTATTTTTGGCATCTTTTTGGTTGCTTTTTGCAGTAAATATCCATTCTGAATGGGATCATGAGCCAAATCGGGGGGGGAGTTAAGCAACAGCACCCAGAAACAGGCATCGATGCACTATGATCCCATTCTTGATAGTTGAACGAAACCCAGTCGAAATCGGATCGTTGACTGACCAAAAATGGGGGGAGTTCACCAACCGAACTGAGAAGTTTGTCCAACCCAAATCAAGATTTCACTAACAATTGAGGCACGAGATGGCGCGAGGAAGGCAATCTTGGGATATCTTGGGCTTGGGAAGAACTACTTCAGAAGAAACTCAATTCGGTTGGAGTCCCTAAGTTTTGGCAGGGTCGTCATTATTTCCAGCTCTTCAGGGGGCAAGAGAGAAAACGCGCGGCCATGATTCTTGTGACAAAGGCCGTATGATGCTGTATGGTTGATGCCAGTTCATTTCCATGCCTTCCATTTTGATGGGCACAAGCTGGAAACTGCTGATGTTCGTGAGGATTCTTCAAGAACCATCGTCCTATATTATATATTTCCTACCTCAAGACCGATGCAAACAAATCCTTTCGTCTCCATGATTCAAAATTCATTCCTTGTGAAAACGAATGGGGTCAGTTTCAAGGACCTGTAGTGACTATCAAAAGATCAAAAGCTCTCATACCAAACGAATGAGGGGGATCAACTGGATCAACATGCATAACAACCAACTATAGTGAATAGTGTGTGAAAAGGATGGTCCCAGAGTTGCCAAATGGATGCAAATGGATGCAAATGGGTTCTTCTGGTTGACGATGGGATTTCGAGAATGACCACCCTAGGCCAAAACAACAGCCCCAACCACCGAACAACTCAAGTTGGGCAAAATAGTCATTTGAGGAATGGTAAGTGACATCCTAAATTTTCTTGGTGAAAAACAACATTCCGTTGGCAAACCCCCCATTTTTCTTGGTGATCATCCCCAAAAAGTGCTGGCCAATCATCCCTTTCTTCTTGCTGAAAATCCTTGTTTGACTCGCAAGTGGGGACTGGATTAGTTGATGACTGGTAGTGTTCCTGTGATTGTTGGCGAACATCCAAACGTTTTTGTTGCTGTTTGATCCCCCCATGATCTCCAATTTAGCGGTTCAAATCAAAATCAATACACAGAACACAATCCGTTTGAAAAACACGTAGTTAGATCATTCTCCCAGGGAAACCCATGGATTTCCATATTCCCGTATCATACCAGGAGGCAATCCGATAATCCCGTCATTTCAGCCTCCTGGGACATCTGAAGTCGAAGCGCACCACCACGCGGCGTCCAACCTCCGCCGCCATGTCGATGGCGGGCATATCCGTTGGTCAGCCAGGTATCTGCCCTCTCATGACGATGTTTGGCATCGGCTCACTGATTTGGGTGTTACAGTCTTGGCAGTTTTTCAATTTTCAACCCCTCCCATTTCAGGGGTACCCAATATTGACCTCCCACTGCGAGCCAAGCCTCACCAGGTGCTGTCCGGGTGAAGCACAATGCACCTTGACACAGCAGCTTTCGGCTTTCGGGCCGCTCTGCTTACAAAATGCCAGGAAACTGCGCTGAAGTTGACCATTTCTCCACGAACACAGCACTTAGGGTGCCGGCGAACACGTAGGCGGCATTTGTTTTGCGCATGTGCAACCTGGCCCGTCAGTGGCAACGGCAATCGCTATTGAGGCTGGCACCATCATCAGGCATTTTTGGCTGGATATATACACATATACATAGAAAAATATGAACCGGTACAACGTGGTACAATAAACAGACACATAAATCTAGGAATCCCCAAGTGCTGTAGATGTAGACTTTCCAGGGTGTTGTCGGTTATCCATGATCTTTTCCTCGTTCGTGCTTTGCATTTGAGCGTTTCTGTACACCGCGTTAACATTACATCTACCTACCCAGCTACAACATATCATTCTGCTATCTGTTTGTTTGTCTGTCTGTCTGCCTGCCGTCCGTCCGTCGGCCGGTCAGTCTGTCGATCCATCCATCAATCCATCAATCCATCAATTCATCAATCCATCCATCCACTGCTATCCATTCACCTACCAATCTGTCAGTCATTCAATTAATCAATCAAGCTAGAATAGTTCAAACTGGCATGATAGTCCATTGACTTCTACTCTTTCGGAAATCGCCAGCCAATCTTTAATTGGTTGATATTACCCATACCTCGTTCTATCAGTTTTTGGTGCTTAAATGGTTCGGGTCAAAATCCTAGCACCCTAGATATCGTAAAATAGCTGGTGAATGGGCTAATGGATGGCTACTCCCCCAAATATGGTAGTAATAGGTTTTGCCCCATACCCAAATATGCCAAACAGTCCCCAAGCAGTTGGGTGTTGGCCCATCCAAACCCCCAAGGGCCAAGTCGCGGGTATTTGTGGCCGGGTCTATTTTGATCCATTCCCATCCCTGTTGCTGATGAAATGCACATTATTTCAGAATTTTGAGTGAATCCCAATTTTTCGCAACTGAAATCCCAAACTTCTTACCCATCAAACTATAGTTATAGTCCCCATAAATGATGATAAAGCCTATGATTAAGCTAGTTCTCAAGCAAGTTAGTGAACAAACTGGGGCCCATACCTATCAACCAACATATCCTATATGTTGAATTCCCATTTTCGCACGTGAAATCCCAAGTTTTGCCAAGCGCTGAATTCCCCTACGCGATCCACCAGTTCTTTGAGCCGCGGCTCCTCCACCAGGGTATCCAGCAACGCTCGCCGCGCTGCCAGTGCCAGGGGTGGAGCCACAAGTGTCTGGCAGATCTTCATCCAGATGGGTGTCCCAAAGGGGTGAACAGCACATAGGGGTTTCCTAAAATGGGGGTACCCAAAAATGGATGGTTTATAATGGAAAATCCTATGAAAATGGATGATTTGGGGGTACCCCTATTTTAGGAAACCTCGATTCTTTTTCGATATAAAAAACCCAAGGATCCCCCAAGGTACTTTCTATGATTTTGTGAGGTGGGGAGAGATGATGATAAATGTAGGTGATTTCGGAGGATTTCACTAGAAGACGACTAGACTCGAAGAATTCGGGGAGTTATTTAGCAAAATTGAAGATTTAGCCACCACCATCTCATTGCTTGGAGGGTTCCTGTGAGATTTATTTTGAACCTAAGCTGGAATTGATACACAAATTTAATGGCATTAACAAATGCATTAACTCCAAAGTTGGCGAAAGTGAATATTCCACACTTGACATATAGGTAGCAATAGGTGAGGTATATTTGTATTAATTGTAGCTCAACACAAACTGGGTAGACACAGTACAATGTACAACAGGACCTGGGACATGGTCTCCCACCACACTCTGAGCGACGTTTTCGTATCTGGTACAGAAATGAATGGTTTGTTGTTGGATTTGCCACATCACCTTTCTACCAACGTGTACCGAACCCTGAAGGAACTGAGATGAAAGACCTCTGCCAAACGCTCAAGGACTGGCAACGGAGCCACCTGAATCCAGCTACGAAGCTTGATTTGGGTCTTCCCAAACATGATGACCGAAAACCCCAAAAAAACAACATCGTTGATCATTCTCATTATTATGCTGGGTTTACAAAAACAACTATACCTATGATGTTAATTCTAAAACATACTACAAAATACTATAACAATCTACATGCAAGCAATACCTTACCAAGCACATCCAAGCACATTTCGTGTGGTTTCATTGGTTTTCCTCTTTTTGAGCCACCCTTTTCCATTTTTTCCATCTTTTTTCAAGCTCAGCCGCCGACCCATATGGCTTTCCGGAAGGATTGAATCGCAGCGACCCGCAAAGGGCTTAAGAGACTTTGCACCTGAAAAAACATCACGGAGTGCAGCTTCGATGTGGTAAAACCATGGTCTCAAACATGGCTGGAAAATTGATGAACATTGTAGTTCCTGGATGTTCTTAGCAGGGAAAACATTTGCATGAAATAGATGTAATAAATATAATAGATGAACACACAGATTTTGAATTGCCCAAAAAAGGTTTCCATAAATGGGGGTACCCCCAAATCATCTATATATTTTTATAGGATTCTCAATTATAAACTTTTGGGGTACCCCCATTTATGGAACACCCCAAATAGATTACAACATGTTTGGAACTACAGAAACGACCAGATCTGTGCAACCAAACTCGTTTCAAAATATGTCGGACCCCCCAAATGAGATGATTCATTACTGTGGCAAACCGCCATCAACCATCCTATAAGCCAACCATTTTGGGAGGCATCATCCCAAATAATGGTTGTTGTACCCGGAAGAAACCTCGAGTTTTTGGGATTCATTATTGGGTCCACCACATTTCAATTCTAGCAGTTTACGGGGCCGTGAGGCCGGCCCTTCAGCATCCTTCCTGACCTTCTCAAGCACTTCACCACTATGGAAAACCACCATCATTTTCAGGTCGCTGTCTTTACCCAATTGCCGAGAATGTGACCCCCCAAAACAGGGAAACACTGGAAAACATCTCCGCAAGTCTCAGAATCCAACCATAACTTCAGCCCAAATCATCCAAAAATCGTCTAAAATCTCCAAAATCATCCAAAAATCATCCAAAAATCATCCAAAATCATCCAAACATCTCCAGGTCGTCAAGCTTTTCCAAGCTTTTCCAAGCTCTTCAAGGCCCCCACGGCTTCCTTCCCAGCTTTCCCCGTAGCGCAAAGCTTCGCTACGGCGCGGATCTTGGCAAATTCCACGATGGCTGTGATGACCTGCAGGTCAGTTTGCACCCAAACAGCCAAGACATATCGAAACAGGATCAACATCTGACGGGTAGATCCTGCAACATCGGCAACTTATATAAAATCTGCCACTTATAGAAAATTGATTTGAATTACTTTAGATGAGTTTCAAACTTATAAAACATTATGAAACCTACTGTAAATCAGTGGGTCCTAAACGTTGAGTTGTAGATTGCTCAAGCACTACAACTGTACGTACAACTGTAGTGTGATATGCCACAAAATACGTGACACACACACACAAAGGTGTGGGTTCCGCACCTCGCAATTCAGCGCGTGAGCGGATTTCGTCCACGCATCGGCCATAGTCCCGATCTTTGGCTGTCGAGGTCTTGCGTGGGGTGGAGTAATTTTTTTGAGAAACTGACTCGGGGATGAGGGGAAATCAGGGCCTCAAATGGTTCAAATGATTCAAAGTCAAAGGAACCACCGATGTTTTTTCTTGAAGCATCGAGTTTTTTGGATATCCAATTCAAGGCCATCTTAATGTTTGTGTGCGCTTCAAAGTAGCTGTGCCTTGAGATTGACAGTCAAGCCATGCTCAAGCCAAAGCTCGCAGAAACAGATTTCCAGCTACGGGACACATGGCGAACACTCATCAGATAGGTCTGTCCCCC
The DNA here is from genome assembly GCA_003297045.1 of Symbiodinium sp. clade C Y103. NCBI lineage: Eukaryota > Dinophyceae > Suessiales > Symbiodiniaceae > Cladocopium > Cladocopium sp. clade C. The sequence goes on along the minus strand of BGPT01002398.1, from coordinate 125,456 downwards.
AAAAGGGATGGACTTGCAACGCAGTGCTGCTCTTTGTGGACCCAAACAGGTCAAATTTTGACATTTTGTCTCGGATCCGTGGATGATTGGGATGGAAAAAAAATTATGAATTTGTCAGATGGGTGGATGATTTACCTGTTGAACTTCCAGGGGATTTTCCAGCCACATTTTCCTGGTTCCTCGCCGCGAACACGCATGGATTCATTTTGGGCGCAGCGATGCCGATCAGCTTCCGCTCAAGGGGATAGAGGCCATACATCTGTAGTAGCCTTGGAGCAGTTGCCAAGCGAAAATCAAGGGGGTTCCCATGTGGGACGGGAAAATACCTCTTCTGTCATCTCATGCTGATTGGATGGGGATTTCCGGGGAGTCTCACAATCCTCAAGCACAGCTAGGGCTGAACAGATTCATCTATCGCACCATCAACCACCATGGGGCATTTCAGACATGTGACCAGTTCAGGTGCAACCAGTACAAGTCAAGAACCATCAGAAATGAGGACATGCACCAAATTGAAGCCATCAATTCCGGACCCCTTTTCTGGAAACAATTATGTAAATCCATCAATAAAACTATCCGTAAGATCACCATAAATGGGTGCTATACACCATCCCCAAATGGATCCAAATGGTAGCTTTATTCTTGGGTTTACCACATTTTTACCTGATTTTCATTCTCATTTTCTAGAGGATTTCACCATGGAATTGGCAAAATCCAGGGCCCGCACCATCGTCCCCCATCTCATCCAACGCGGAGAGATGGATCTCCTTTAACTGCACCGAGCCGAAATCGACCTGCACCCAGTTCTCGCGGCTCGGTTCTTTATGTTCTTTCCCCGAGAAATGGGAAGACGCGGATGGGAAGACCCAAGGAAGATCCTGGATTTTTCGTCATCAAAAACTGGCAATTTCCGGAGTGGCTCTGCAGCACTTCGGAGAATCTGTGGGTGTGGGTCGAACTGGAGGTTGCTCGATTTCCAATCTCATGATTCATGTGAAGATAAACAGGAGGATATACTATATGATATACCCCCAAAAACCTTGGATGATTTGGATGATGGATTTGCTAACTCAAAGACAATGAGAGGATTGATCGTCGGTAGCAAATAGCCTCAAGTCACAGGGAAACATATGGAAACATGACATCTGGAGCTGGCGGCAGCTGTTGTGACCAAACTCTTGATATCTATGGGTTTTGACCGCAGTTCGATTTTCCCAAAATTCGAATAAACAGAATTCAACAAACAGCCAACAGAATCCATATATCACAAGATTACGTTCAATTCATTCTCTCATCCTCACACCGTTGTGTCTCAGGTGGTTGACCCGTCCCCCCTGCAGCCCCTTTTTTCGTTTTGAAAAAATGATCACTTCGCAGATTCGCGAGGATCGCTCTCTTGCTCCTTGTAGTGCCATTTCACCACCTGCAGCTGCAGCCGGGCAAGCAAAAAGAAATCGAAGTCGATGCTATTTTTCAACCTCCCCAACATGCAAGCTGGAACATAAGAAACAAACACAAGAAAACACCAGCTGAGTTCAGCTGAACCAATAAAGCCACTTCTATCAAATCTCATTATACTACATTATACCTATTGGTCTTATTGGTCATTATTGGTCTATATTTATCCCAGGTTCTGCCTAGTATTGGCAACAATAACATGTAAAGCAATCCCCAGTAAACCAGGTAGTACAACCCCATATAACAACATCTACAAACATCTCTGGGCATTTTCGTATCACTGCTCAAATGTGCCATGGTCAGAACATAGATTTCAGGCGGCATGGTCATCCCACAATCACTAAGGATTCCTTGATACAGATGGGTATTCCAACGTATTCCGGAAAAAATGGGTCGATGACCATCCCTTTTCCCGGGCAAAATCACCACTGTTTTAGAGCATTCCACACATGGAAACTCGATGAAACTCCATGAAACTCGATGAATCTCACAGTTTTTGCAGCTTCTGCCATCCCCAATGGGACCCATGGCCCATTTTCCATCCATCCCTAAGGCCACCCCCCCTTCCGAGGGACATCGTCGTACGAGAGCTTCCCACCGAAGATGTCCAAGGCGCTGCCGATGGTGGCGTCCACCCGGCCGGAGCCTCACTTTTTTTGGGGAGAAAAGCACCGATTTCATGGGGATTTCATGGGATTTTTGTATGGGATATGGAGGAGATATGGTGGAGATATGGTGGGGATATGTGGGGATATGATGCGGATAACCCTGTTGAAATGCCCAACATGATGATTTGGGTTATTCCTGACATGTGCTAGTCACCCCCAGGTCATTATCAAAACAAAACAATATGTGCCAGCAACGGGGACTGTTCAAGTGACAAAAGACTCTCCCCATTGGCTCCGAAAAATCTTAGTTCTGAGCTCATGGCCTAGGGTGCGTATTCTTTCCATATCCTGGCAACATGCTGGAAAATGGGTAAAAAATGGTAAAAGTAAGAACTTATGAAACCTGGGTCTTTGCACACAGCCAAAGTTTGGGTGGGGGGGGGGGTCAATGATGTGCCGGCTCGCCAATGGCGAAAACAGGTGGGATCGAATGAAACTTGACCTGTAACCGCGAGGGACTAGAAACTGGAAGCAACGGCATTGCCTCCAGCGACCGAATGCCGCCGGCGTACCTACTGCGGATCATCAAGGTGTGTTGTAGCTGTCCTCTGGACATATCTTGACATTGCGTGACCATTCCTCATCACTGCGAAAAAAAAACTCGATCAGTACGGAAATCTTGAAGCTCATACTTGCCGAATCTATGTCTTCAGCTTCACCTTACTTAGTCTCACTTCTCTTTAAACTGATCGACCCTTGCCAACTTGTCGAGCCTCGTTGTGTCTTGGTACCTTACTAAGTGAACTATTCTTTCTGGTGGATCTTTATGATCTCTATGACTGGGTCCGAACCATACCTGGTGGTTCAATTGACAAAATCAGAGGGTCACGTCACTGGGATGGGAGATGCAGCCAAAACCTCCACCAACGGCTCCTGCCCGGATTCCCAAAGCCAGGTGGTCGGAGTCCCAATGGCTTCCCAACATGCCTCTGCAATGGAATCTGTTATATCCAAATTGGACATACCCCAGAAACATGGCTTCAATATGCTTAAATATGGTTTGTAGATGGCACTCATATTCCCCAAAAATGGTTGATTTATATCTCAACATGCCTTGAGGCGTCTTCCCCTCTCCTCGATGCCGCTCATCTTGCCCTCCACGTCAACGGCATGGACCAGGAACTCGTCGCAATGTTGGGCCAGTTCCTTCAGGGTCTCCTGGGCCGGAGCTGTTCGAGTTTTTGTGGGTGAAGCAGTGCCTGTGCATGTGGGAACATGTCAACATCTGGTTTTAAGATGTTGTTAAATGTGGTGAAATCTGTGGAAAACCACATAAATCATGAGCTTCCTGCAGCTTTTGGGTAACCTCATGGGCAAAGAGCGGTCACCAGATTCACAAAAGATCAGAGAACATGACCTTAAAGAACTAGTGAGCTATTGAATTGAATGATGATGCGTGAACTGCCGAAATTCTTTGGTCTATTTGTATGAACAAGCCATCCTACTTTCAGCCAAGTAGTCCTTCTATTTCTACCAATACTACATATACAATTAACTCAACTTATATCTATTACATACACACACACACATTTTATATCATATTATAGTACATTACATTGAATCATACAATATATAAATTATATATGATTATATATGTATACATGTACATGCACATCCCTACTGTCAGCCTGTCCTCGTTAACCTCCAGATCCGTCCACTTTTGCCACCGGTCAGTGACCACCTTTGGGCTGGCCACATTGGGAAACATTCGCCAATTCTTGGGCCTATTTACAGCACTTTCCCAAGAATTCGCTGATTATTTCCCACATTTTGATTCATCATCATTTTCCACAAAAAGATTGCCATAAATAGACACTATTTGCACGATTTTCAGAGACACTTCTGTCTGACAAACAAGTTGTTCTACTAGGACTCCTTTTTTTTGTCGAAAAATGACGCTGTCCAATCTGTCCAACCACAATTTTTGGCAAACACCTTCCTGACATGTTTTGATGTTTTGGAAACACCTCTCTGACATCAATTGGACCATGTTGGACCCTGGATATCCGGGCATTGCGAGCTTTTTTGTTTTGCAGTGAGTGGCAGTTCCATCGTGGAAAACGTAGGAAAATAAGCAGCTTCCCACAAGGCAAAATTTCTCAGTGACAAAACTGAGCAAGATCAGGAAATAGTGAGCTCTCGATCAGCGTGTCCAAATTGATGCTTTTCTTCATCGTATAAGCTTTTCCTTTCTGGGCCGACCAGGAGATAACTCCAAAACACTCCAGACATGAAACAAAGTACACGGCCCATGCCCCCTGCTGTGGGTGCTTTCACGAGGCCAGGAGACTTATCAAATCCTCATCGTAGGTACATTGTGGTAGGTTGCTAATCAGTGTAGACTTCGGTTTGCTATAGGCCGAACCAATAAGAACATTATAAAACTAAAAACTACGATTTTCATTGATTTTGCCAGCCACTTCCAGACTGCTAACTTCGGATCCTAACGTCAGAGATCATCCCAGTCCCTTCTATGGATCCCTCATAATGCAGCCTGTTTCAGGTGAAGAAACCATGAAACATTGTTTCAATTACTACTGACCAATTCTCACCTCTTTTGGTTCTGAGGAAGTTTCCCTGTCATTGTGTGTGAATGTACCCATTTTCAATGCTGAGAACCGACTATTCTAAGTCTTCGATACTCGACCATACTTGGGGATGAACATCCAAAACTTCCAGCTGTATCCTTGCAACGTGCAAGGGACATCATCCCATCGTCCCATCATTGTGGGTTCTCAACCCATGAGTATTACCCGTTGAACACACGAATACCCAGCTATACCCATCATAGAATTTGGCCACATCCCCCAGAGATGCTATCATAGTTACACTATGTCACATTTCTCAAAATTCCAGCTATATGCATGGCAATAATATGTATTATCATTGAAGACAGCCATATTAGAACCATTAAAAAACACTAACATAACACCATATCATGCATTCTGCCCATCTAAAAACATCTTAAAACCCGCTCAAAACCCATTAGACACCATGAATACGCCATGTATTACCATTAATAAAACTTTTTAAGCCATGAAAACCATATTCAAACCATTAAGAACAGCCAACACTATGGTATTACCCTCCGGTAATCAAACACGGCAAGGGACAATCTCCCAGTTCGTTTGATATTTTTCTCATTCAAGTCTCCATTTAGTGACCGGGATTTTCCAGCTCGCCACGTTTCATGACACCATAGTACTACCCATCTCCATCCATAAATACCCAGCCATTTCTCAGCATTAAGAACCAAGTATGTCCGAACCAAGAAAGACAAAACCATCTCAAAACCGAAATGCTCCCCACCTCCCATCTTTACCAAGCTTCAGGGCCTCCACGTATTTCCCATGCGCCATCTGCACCTCCTCCTCCGTCGGCTGCCCCGGTGTCCTTAACGGCGCCAGCTCCAGGGGCGCACCCAACACCAGGTGCACTGGCTTCCGCAGCGGCAGAAAACCCAAGGCGCCACGATACATGGGGATGCACACGCCCAAGGTCCTAAAAGGCCAGGCCAGCAGCTTAAGCCATGAAACTTGGGGATTTCACCCATTTGATGAGGATTTACTTGAGTTTGTAATATGTATGGATATTTTATTTTTGCTCAGGTGGTGTAAAGCGTGTTGGGTTGATGGTAAGTATGATAGTATGTCGAAGAATTTCACGGGGGTCCTATAATTGTGCGGAGAATCAGGCCGACTCGCATATGTGGTTGTATCATGTTATATCATGTTATATCCCATGAACTATCTCATTTATCATTACACCAATGATGTACATGGTCTGTTCTAATCCCACTTGTAGAATCCGCCCGCTTACACTGGATGTCACTGGTGAATTACTTCACCACAGTCATGGCAAATGTCTCAAGTCAGTGGGGATAACCCACGGATAATCTTCCAAGAGAGTGGGACTGTGACTGGGTGGGACTGGATGATGTTGTGACGATGGGGGGGAAAAGTCCCACTTGCGTGGATTATGTGAGCATGTTTTGTGTAAGGATATGTAAAGGCATGTATCTTTATGACTGGATGATAATTAACAATTGGATATCATATGATATAATTGGAGTATGATCTGTAACTGTCCGGATTGGTGGCTCTTGGCCAGTGTCTGGAAAAAAAACAGGAAACATATATCTCTGGGAGAATAAAGGGACAAAATACGTGACACCACCAATTGGAGAAACACACGTGAAACAACTCCTGGGAGATGGATGTGGATGGATGAGCTGGTGATAGCAGAATTTAGGTCGATGCACTTCTGAAACTAAAAATGGCAAAAGATCGGCGAATCCGAGGCAGTTTCCCATAAGTTGTGTCTATGAAATTCTTCCCATACGACCATCTGGTGGTGTTCAGAGTTACCAATCATCCGACATACATCCACCATTCATGAATCCCAATCAGGATCAGTTGAGAGTTGAGGCTCTTTCGGAGCCATTCCCTTGGCTTGAAGAACAGATTGGTGTAGGTGGAGTAGAGATCAACGCATCCAAAAGCATAGCATGGCACAACTGCTGCGTTCTGCTCTAAGGCCAGTTTGATGAAACCCATTCGCTTTTGGAGGAAGACCTCCTCCTTTCCTTCCACGGTGCGAATCTGCTCCTGTTCGCCTGAGATGCAGTGCAGCGTCAGCCACATGGCGCTTGTCTGAACATGATGGAAACCACCCAAATCAATGGTTTATCATCATGTTCATTCATTTCCCTTACCCCCAAAAATGAACAAATTTGGAGCATCCTCCATGTCATCACAACGATGACATTATCTTAGGAGTCAAAAACAAGCCATGGGTTGGAAGGGGTATTAATTTGACGGGATTGATCTGGATTGTCTTTAAAAGTATACCTTTCTCCATCCCCAACTTCTGGCAACACATAGTGGTGATCCCTTCATAATCCATCAAAACCTGCCACCATCGTGATGGCCCACTTGCCAGTCAAATACGAGTACCAGGAATCTAAACCCAAATTCCTGTGCAGTTTGGCCTGGATTTTCACTCAGCTTAAGTAACCATACATACCAACACCAAATTTACGAAAACTCACTCCCAGTCTTCCTAGGATAATCTGGCATTTTGCCTTCGGTCAAAATTCCTATCCTTTTCTTCACTGCGCCGCGCCAAAGGCCCGTCAGACTCACCACAAGCAACTTTCTTTTCTCTTTCAAAGTAGAATACATTGGGAATTCACTGACCTTAAACACCTCTTCTGATCCCATCAGACTTCACCCCGAAGATTCTCAGCGATGAAGGGCAGCTCTAGAGGAATTCCCAGGACACTGAGCAATCCAACAAAACGTCTCCCCAACTTTTGGCGGCAATCCCAAGTGTACATCAATTTTTTGTTGGTTTGGTGATAAGCAGTGGGATTGCTTCCCCCTTTTCTTTTATGGTAACTCCACAAACAAATAGAACATGATAGGAAAAAAAGGTGAGTCTCACTGAGTCCGACCATAAACTTATAGTGGTACCATAACTCACTTTTCGGATCTTTTTTGGGGGTTACCTTAAGATCCATTCCAATGAAGCCCCCCAACTTCCACGGGGGCACCGCCGGGGATCACCATCAGACTCTTCCGGTGCTTCAGCGCCCGTGCGGCCACGGACTTCCGTGCGTCCACGCAGCGGGTCCATAATGCCAGCTCGCGGACCATGGGGATGTAGAACAGAACCGAGGCGGAGAGCGCCAGCACCTGGTGGAATGAAAAGATCGATGGGGCTTTTAGTCTGGAAGAATGGGCTACCCATGGCTACTCTTAAATCCTATCCCAAAATCCATCAAAAACCTATAGTTTATCAATGTTGATCATCATTTTCCATGTTGATGAAAACACCCGTCGAAAATGCTGAAGTCGGTGTTTGGCGCATTTTGGCACCTGATGCGATGATGGATTCAAATGATTCAAGGAGAGTTTTTGCGGTGGAAACCATGTCCTTTTTGGGACTGATGAGATGCACCTGATATGATGGTGGGGTGGTATACCCTAAGCAAACAATAATAGGAATGGAAGTCAGAATATAAATTGCATATAGGGGTTGTCGAAGGAAAAGCAATAGTCAATAGTCAACTAGTCTTTAGGTAAGGATTTTTCTATCATTTTTCAGGCTATAGAATATTCTCGTCAATCCAAGAGTGGGAGTAGGAGAAATCTTATTGAATCAACCACCAGCTTGCAAACATCAACCATCATTTGTTCTTCAAACCAACCACATGAGATCATCATCCTAGGTAGGATAAGAAACAAATTGTCTAAAGCAATCATTCAGTGAATTTAGTGGGACCCTACCTTTCGATCATTTATGGCAAAAACATAACACCTGAGCTTACCAATCCCCTAGATTTGTAAAGAGCTCAATTTCAGTGGTGAGCAAAATCAAACGATTCTGAAAGGTTGATATCAGCCACTCTGATTTCATAGTAGCAATGGTTGATATAGGATGATATAGGTTGGTATCAATGGACATCGATATCGCCCTGGTGGGAGCTACCCATTTCCTGTGAGGCTCCTTCCGACCTCACGCTTGGGAAGTGCTTCGTAGAGCATCCCGTCCAGAAGAATTCGATAGTCACTGGCCACGCCATGCGGATGCACGGCTAGAACCACTGGCTTCCTCAGGAGACCAAGGATAGCCATGGAGGGTCTTCCCACCCATAACAATCTTCACGTTATAGATAAATGATGATAAATGTATATGATATTAATATATGTATATATATATATACATTATATGTATATATCAAGTCATCAAAACTCGCCTGCAGTTGCCTCAGTGTTGGTTTTACATGGTTTTGCAATCACTCTTGTGGACTGAACTTGAAGCATCTGATTTTCTTTGACAACTAAATGGTGTTCGAAATTGAAACACATATTCTCATTATTTTGCCAAAGTCGTGTTCACATTGTTTTTTCTCCATTTTTTTTGAACCTCTGTCAATTTATTTTTCAAGCCCCCTTTTGGCATCTTTTAGCGACTTTTCTTTGCAAATTTGATGCGTGTCCTCCATGGATCCAAGGCTGCCCCAACAAAAATCTTTACGTCCAGGCGCTCGGGAGAATACTGCTGCAGCTCTGGATGCACGTGGATACGGAGCCGGATGTAGCGCCGGAAGGCCTTGGGGGATCAAGACTTGGATGATTCGGGGTACCCCATGACTTAGGAACCCCCCATAGATCCCCATAGATGTATAGAGCATATTATAAGAATACGTAAGATATCATAAGATAGGGAGAATTGAATGGAAGACATCTATATGGAAGTTTCCTAAAATGGGGGTTGCCCCTAAATCATCCAAGTCATGGATGACTATGAATTAGCATGAACCCCGTGGTGACTTGGGGATACTCAATTTTTTAAGAAATTCCCCCCATATTATCCATATCATACATCTATACTAACTTTGTGTAATACTAGCTATATCACCACCCAACATCAGCAAACCTGTCAGGCTCAGGCTCTACCCCTTTCCATGGCCAAGGCACGTGAAATCCCCATTCCTGGATCGAAAACCAGGGCCACGCTGCGCCATCTCTCAGTTCGGCTTTGGAAATCACGCGCGACCACAGGAAGTAGCCCAGAAAGGGCAGCAATAGCACTGGCTGGGACCAGCAGCAGGAAAGAATCAACAAAGGAGAGGCAAAGCACACGGCCATCACTAGGTTCCAGTACAAACCTTAGTGAAATGGTAGTGAAATGCCGGTGAAATGGTTTCAAATCCGGCAGAACCGCTCTTTTTCGACGAGCTATAAGTCACTAACAATGAAAAAACACAACCATTGCATTTGGAAGGTAAAAAGTACACCCAGCGACAACAGGAAGGGATGTGTTTGGCATAGGCCCATCGCCCAGACCCCGAAACCAATATGATCCACAAAGTGAGTGTTTGAAACCATCAGACTATGTTTCCAATCTTCCATCGATGACACATCCTGTACCAGTTTAATCTTCCATGATGACAAATTGCCATTTCAACTCCATTTCATAGAGATGTTCTACCATCTGGTTATTTAACATAGCCATGGAAAATCCCCTATAAATGGAGGTTTTAATGGTAAAATCATCCAAAATTAGCCATTTTCCATGGCTATGTTAGTCACAACCAAATGGTATCTTCCAGTGAACCAGCCATGATTCCTAACCTTTCACCACTCCAGCAACCGAGGCCATAGACATATTTGGCACCTTCTGCAGGCTGACCAAGTCCCGGTTGCCACAGCAAGCGGGGTAAGGCCAGCACAAAGCAGAAAGCCAGGAGCCATTTCCAAGACAAACAGCACACACAAAACAGTCCTGGAGGCTTGGGAAAAGCTGGAACATGAAAAGCTTTGGAAACAACAATCTGAAAATGTTCAAGCAACATCGCAATTTGATCTTGAAAAAATAACTGAAACCAACCATGAATTCGATCTTCACACATCCGAACACATCGGCATTGGCAACATTGGCCATGTTCAAAATGGTGCGGATTCTCCCTCCAAGGATCCTGGCAAAAATCCAATGAACAGCAAACAGGTCACATGAAGTCGCGGCGTGCACTGCGGACAACAACTCGAGTCATAAGTGGCATACTTCGCCATTGCACGAGGCGCGAGAGCTGGGTAAGGTCAATGTAAGGCTAATTGGTTTATTTGTTCATATCATACCTGTGCATGCAATGTACTATCCTGCCCAAAAACATGAGAAACGTAGGAGGAACATCTCCTTCTCCATCTGATCTGGGAATAAGACTCGGAACTTCAACATTCTGAGAAAATTATAGATAAATATAGTTAACCTTACATTTCGCGGACTAAGCTCATAACTAGTGACCCCTTGATTCCTTGATATGCAAGTGGGAGCAAACTGAGGGTTCATCCCAATGGGGTGTCCCACTTGGCTCATCTCGAAAAGGCTCCGAGACACTTTGGTCTGCTGGCATCATTCTCTCCAGCCATGCTTGAACCAGCTGCAGTCCAACAGCTCAACGAACAGCCTCTGGAGATGGGCATGGATCACAAATGATCAAATCTTCCAAACCTGGAAACCCAGATCTCTTTGATATTCTCAATCTTGAAAGTTAAGAATCCAATTTCATTCATCATTGTCTCAAACATTTTTGGGTTTCCAAGGATTTTGTATGCCATTTGACTTCCAAAAACGTCTTGGCCAATGTGGAGTGAGATTTTGGAGCTGAGGTGATGACTTTGTAGACTGGACGGCCCTGACACGCGGTTTTGTCCAAGCTTACGATCACCAGACTTTGGTCTGCGGTGGGACGGTGGGACCCTGCAAATGTTGGTCAAAATCCACAAAAACATTACAAACACTGTCAGAGTTGATGAGTTACTCGTATTTAGTAATGTTTTTGTATTGGTCATCAACTCTGACTGCATTTAGTACAAACGTTAGTTGCATTTAGTTACTCGTATTGGTCATCATGGTCATCCTTCGAAATTCCCGGTCATCCCAGTGTTGCATAAGCGTGATGGGTGTGTTGCTAGTTCGGTGAAATCTACGGTTGATACAGTAGGCACCCACTGGGCATATTGTAGTATATTCAATGCTGTGGATACCTGTGATCTATTTGAACAAGAATGATAGACAGTGAAAAAAACAAGCTGCAGTACAAGTATTTGCAAGTCTTGTATCTTGCAAGTATGGCACTGTACTGTGCTTGAAAAAAACAACTTATATACAGAATCTAAGTGTGGTAAATAATCTTATCTGCAAGTCTTTGATTATCTACCAAAATCTCTATCTAAAGAAACAAAAACAATATATCGCATTATAACCATCCTATAAAATAGAACACATTTATCAATCACTGTCAATCTAATATCTATCAAATATCGTTTAAGTATAACTATCCCTCAAATATCTATCAGATATCTTTTGAATTTCTGAATATCTATTAAATATCTATTGCCACGTATCTATCACATTTTATTTCATCTTTTTTCATACGTCTGTTTTTCCTACTGCTTCTGTGTCACCACGTTTCACTTTCCGTCCGCCTCGCCGGCAGCGCGCCGGCAGCTCAGGTCCAGGACCAAGCGGCCCTTGCCTGGGCATAGCGAATGTCATAGCAGGTTAAACAACAAGAGTTATGGCCATAGTTATGCCATGGCCAAAGCTATCAGTTGTAGCAGGCAACAAAAAGTTGGGATAGAGGGATACATAAATATACATATATATATATACATATATATATATATACATATATATATATATACATATCTCACATATCTATATAACATTGTATAACTGCTATAAGTACGTGGTGTATAGAACTATATGGCCATTTACAACCATGGTAACTGGGGACATTTTTCCCTCGAGGCTACTTCAGGGACAAATCCACATTTTTTCCAAATTGCTCGATTTTTGGATGGTTTTTGCGGACTTTTCAGTCAAACTGTGTCTAGCCGGTCCCTTGGCTCCCCCACCCACCAGGTCAACCATTGCTGTGAGCCGCTCTTGATTCATCTGTTCGGAGAAACAAACTGTGGAGTTACCCACGGAGGGGTTGGCGCAAAAAAAGAGTTGGTGGGTGTATATCCGGATTTTGTGGGAGAGATTAAAGTACCTATTCTATTCATTCAAGGTTTACCCCGTAACAAGGAGTATGTTACTCTTACTCACACATCCCATGTCTCTTCAAAACCTGCCTCTTCAACTCATGGGAGGGTGCTGGGAGATAACACTCACCAATGTTAAGGGAAAGCTCTTGGAGGGAATGCCCCTTCGGCGGCCCAAAAGTGGGATTCTTTTAGCCTTTTTTAGCTTTTTTTAGATCCTTTTCTAGCTTTTTCTAGCTTTCTGTAGCTTTTTCTAGTCTTTTTTGTTTTTTCCCGTGTTTTTAGTTCCTTTACTTTTTTAAAGCATTTTTAGCTTTTTGTTATTTTGTCTAGTCTTGTTTAGTTTCTTTCAGTTTTTCTTCGTTTTCTTCTGTTTTCAAGATTTTGTAGCTTTAATATGTTTTCTGAATTCTAGTTTTCCTTCGGCATTCCCTGTTTCTGCTTTAGATTTTGAATCGATTGTGTGGAGTGCCAGTGGTGAGATCTCCAACAAGAACCAAATATCACGCAAAATAACATTTGATTTTTCTAGCATTTTGTAGTTTTTGTTTGGATTCCTTGAGCTTCCTGTGGGATTCCCACTGGATTCCTTTAGCATTTTATAGTTCTAAGGAAGCGACACCTCTTGAAGAGGCATGCCATATGATCCTATGAGTTAAAGGGTCAAACGACTCCCCAATTTGCGAGCAATGTTCTTTTCTCGCAAGCATCATCCCATTTCCATAGGAACAAACACCTCAACTTTGCATGTTCGTTGAGCAATGGGGGCATACCCACAGACACACACACACACACACACACGTCCAGTCACTTCATGTCACTTCCAGTTTAGATGATGCACACCACAACATCTCAACATCTGCGCTATAACCTGGGATAGCTATGGAGAGCTTAGATCCAAGTCTCTTGAAAAAATGGTCATCCAAAATGAATCCGTCAGCGCATCATTGCCTTCCCGTCATGGAATACGAAGGATGTCACGATCACATGACTGGCACCTAAGACAAGGCTGGTCAGTCTGGTGATGCAGGGATTAGCCTCCAGAATTTTTGCCTGGCTTGCTGGAAAGGCACCCATTTACTTCAATGGTGATATATCATGGTCCAACATATTGTCCCATGATTCTTGTGGGATTGATGATGATTGTCCCAAAATCTATTTCCATGAAATTTGTGGGATTTCCCCGCAAGGCATGTTGAACTACCAGAGAGTAGCCAGTATTGTACGAGTACCACCAACAGGTGACTATTTGAGACTCCTGGTGTGTACTACTGTATCTATTTGGGAAAACTTACTCCAACACCCTCTTCTATAGTCTTCGGGATGTCATTCTTTCTACTTCCAACACTACAAAACAGCTCAAACATATCAATTTCACTCACAATATCTCATGGAACAATATAAATCATGGGAACCAAGTTATTACATCAAATTACCAGATGGATAAACCAGATTGATCCTAATGGTAATTATGTGTAAATCTGTTATATAGATCCTTAATTCATGACAGGCAGTGCTGAAGGCTGGATCCGCTGGGTGCCTGACCAGCTTCAAGGAACTCCAAGGCGTTCTCAGTGTTGATGCCACCCCCAACCTGATGGGGGAAAAAACAGATTCCAATAGATCGGTTTGAGGGAAAATCTTTAGGAAACCATGGATTTTCCATGGATTTTCCATGATTTTCCCATGAAATATGAAGGTTTCCTGATTTTTTTCCCTTAAACCCAATCCATTGAAGGTTGAACCACCAGCAAAACCCCTGTGGTTTGCGAATCTGAAAGTCATGAGCATCAATGTCATGAGAGGAAAAATCTTGGAACATACTCTAAAGGATAGTTGAAACCAACCACCCGCTTCTTTTTGGTAGATCCGTTCGGAATTATTGCAGCTTTGGCACTCAACAAAGGTGCATCTCAAAGTTATGATGCATGTGTTGACACCGGCTTACCCTGAACACATGCATGATTCAATACTGAATTCTTTGTTACATTAAAAAAATCCTAAAAACACACATAAACAACTCCAACTGCTTAGTGAGTCTTCCAACTGGCCTTATCTGATTTGGTTTCACGTGATCTTTTCGCAAAAGCCGCCTGTAGACCTCCAGGATAAGCTTTCACCGCTTCAAGTGCCTGGTCAGGAATTCCCTTGAAGCCACTGAACCAAACGGTTTTTCACTTGGGAAACGAAAAGGGTCGGTTGAAACTCATGCGTTTTCCACCTGCTAGCATGGTTGGCTCATCATGGGATGCTATCGGATGCTATCGGTTTGGGGCCCAGTTTGGGGGCCCCTTCTAGAACGTCGAGTGACTTAGATTTTTCACCGAATGGGCTGCGAGCGAGCGACGGTCGCCCGGTTTTCGGCGTTCGCACCCAACATGATGGCATGGCCACCACCTGCCATGAGTGACAGGTTGGTACCAAAACAAGACAGTTGAAGGCCTGTTGAGCCCCAGATTGTGAATGAATCATGAGAAACTCTGTCGAATCTATATATGATAATATATCATAGTGAAATGTGTGCATGTGTTCTATAATCACGCCCTACACATCTTTGTATTTGCATGGATGTTTGATGATGTCTGTGTACAAAAAACTTATCATCAATCTGCCGCCTAGACCGTCCTTGCGATAGAGCTCAGAAAAGTAGCTTGATGGCCTGGGTTGCTGGCTGCAAGCAATGCGTGTCTGCTGTTTATAATATGATCAGCAATATACACAGCATCTCTCTCTCTCTATACATACATGTAAATATATTGTTGTGATCATCAAGTTTCAACGAAACTTGATAACAAGTGATGAACTTGCACCGCAGAAGCTGCCGAGCACGGCTGAGATCTGTGCTGGCTTGCTTCAAAGTTTGTAATCAATGAGTCTGAATCCTCTTTCAAGGTCCCACCCACGATTTGCTTCACCTGGCCAGCTGAAACAGCCACGCTCAACTCATCCCCCACAGAAGATCACTTGGGATCATCTTCCCATGGAGATGAAACATGAATTGGAGATGGTTCACTATTCATTCATGATGTGGATTTACCTCACTAATGAGATTTAGCCATATTATGCCATATTAATGATGGTTCATCACTATCCTCATCAATTTTCCTCAATGATGTGGATTTAGCCAACAAATGGTGTGAATCTGCATCAGAAATCACGAGAATCATCACCAAGCTGAAGAGTTCGGTCAGCCTGTCCCGCGTGGATGTCAATGCAAGGCCTTAGAAATCTTCGCTAAATGATGGTGGCTAAGGCCAGGGGACCCCAAGTTTTCAAATGGCTTTGTCTGGAAATTTGGTATACCTCCAATTATAGCCATTTAATATGGAAAATGAGGATTCACAACAGTGGGGGGTACACTATTCTCAGACAAACCCAAATCATTGGTCGATTTTATTGTTGGGCAACCACTGCTGAAAAGGCGTCCCTTTTCTTCTAAGAAACGTCCACACCTGAGACATGCCAACAAGATCCGACTATCCTAACATCCCACATGGAATTGGCAACTGCACAATTCCACTTTGGAAAAAAAAACAGCTCACAAATGCTTAAGTTGCAGACCGAAACTTCATCCTCAGCGGCAGTGATAAAGCCACCAGCCTCAGATATCATGCTTCGATCGACAAGGATGGAACCTTTGTTGATGAAGGTCGCTGCTCACTTCTGGTTTCATCTGGGGTTGCAATGTGTCTCTGAAATATTCTTCACACTCCGCGCACCAGATTCGTTCCAAGATGGTACCAACACCATCTGTGTGAGCCACACAACAACTTTGCAGGTTCAGCTGTTTGATGATCAGCCAGGGTCCAGGGGGCCCTGAAAATCAAGGTTTGGACAAATCCCAGCACCCTATGCGATGCGCTACGCACATTGACAGCTGGTGACGTTTAACTGCTGAGAGGCTTACTTCTTTGGAGGATGTGTCAACTGACATTGACTTGAGCCAAAGGTCATCCACGGAAAGAACAAATCGGTCAAGCAACAGGGAAAACTGACTGCCCTCCCACTGCCATGCATGTCATGTTCCACATCCCTGAAAGCTGGCTCACACCTCCAGGTATTTGTTGGATCTTGTTGGATAAAGGTGTCTGGAAAATGGTGTCAACCAATCATAACCTCTGGATACTTCAGGGATTTGTGAGGAAATGGGGTTGCCCAAAATTGGGGACCCACAAAACCAACAAGACATGTTGTTTTCAGGACTCCCATGGGTTGGGTGGTCCCCAATTTCGAGAAACACACCGTCGATCAGGGCGCCTGTCCAAAGCGCTCCATCAAGACACTCGCGTCAAAGGTTTCGCGTTCGCTGGACCGCTCCTCGAAGCGGGATCGTGCATACCTCGCCAGGAGTTGCGAACGATGGGCTCTGAAACCCATGTGAAAACCACATTTGGAGGTTTCCATACCTGGGGATTCCCCAAAATGGATGGTTTATGATGAGAAAAGCATTGAAATGGATGATTTTTGGGTCCCCCCAATTTTAAGAAACCACCACTTTTAGATTAGGTTCAATGAAGTATCAAAGAAAGCACCTTTCTCTTCCCCAAGACATTCCATGTGTATGAATTGTTTGAAGAAGCACGGTACCGCTCGGCACGACATCAGAAAAGGGTGAGATGCGACCGTCGGACCAAGACCTCTTGTCGATTGGTTCTGCTGGTTGCTTTCTTCAAACTTGGGATGATTGTTGCCACAGGCCCAAAATCTGCATGTCTCAAGGTCTTTCAAATTTTGACATCATGTGATCACATGATATCACCTGTTCATTGGCTGTACACAATCTTGCTGCTTAAAGCTCCAATTTCTGATCCAACAGCCACACCGCCAGAAAGAATTTTGGAAGGAATTTGAGCCCCTGAGCCATTTTGATATCCTCCAACCCCCAAATTTGGATCCCTAAATATCCCTATTTGAGCCATTAAAAATACCTTGGTTCATTGATGATAGGGAATTCTACTACCTGGTTTAATAGGGATTACACAACCCATAGGCCACTGATCTCGGTTCCCCTGCTTGGTATTCATCAACGTGGCGTGCAGCTTGACCTATGGCAGACATGGCGCGCACGGGAATGCAGTGGACATCAATGTTGGTTTGGGTGGGAACATCTAGGGTTGAATCCACAGTTTTTACTTCTCAAGTACAATGCTACAAGGGTTTCCTGTAGATTTTTCCTTCACCCAAGTCTTGGACTGATTCTTGCTTGAGCCCCCCCATCACCCAAATTTGGAGGATTTAAAGTAAACCATGAAAACTGATTGAAAACACGTTCCAACTTGTCAATTGGTGGTCTATTCAGGACGGAAAGGACTTACCATCCCCTGATCCGATTTACCTCCCTGGCAATTTTGCACGGCAAACTGCTAGATTGCCAGAGGCTATAGAGCAAATTTTCAAGTATACTTGCTTACATATTATATGAAATATTCCCATATTATGTAATTAGTATATATTCGTATCCCATATTATGAAATATTCCCATATTATGTAATTAGATGTAATTTGTATATATTCGTATCCCATAGTATCCCAGTATCGTTGAGACTCACTGCATCACTCATCCATGGCCCCCAGCATGCTCCCAGTACCACCACTGGTCGCGTTCCCTGCGTGGCCTCTGCATGTTGGCCATCGGAAGACAAGACTCGTTGTGAGTTGAGACTCTGCGAGGAGACCAAGTTCCGCGCCTCCGAACGAGGTCAAAGTCGAGCGATGTCGGTCCAAACGACGATAAAAGACGGAATCGCCAGCTACAACTGTGGAGACTTGCTGATTTTATGGTGATTCAATGGAACATGGTGGTTACTCTCTGCGAATTTGTTATAATTTGCTATGGAAGCCATGGCCCATTTCGTTCGTCGATTTACCGCTTTTTAAAGCGTGAATTTCCATATATATATATATATAACAAAATGTGATAAAATGCTGGAGGGTAATTCTGATTCTAATGATCCCTTCCAATTCATATCTCATATTCGAATTGAATGGGATCCTAAACGCATAGGTGAAACATCTCGCTAATTTTGATCTGATATCATGATTCTTATATCTCAAGCCACCGAAACGAAACCTTGATGTAGTACTAGAATGTACAGTATTAGAATGTCTTGGATTTATTGATGACTTGGGGTTTGATATGGGGAGGGGTCTTTTAGAGGGATGGGACAAACAATGTCAATTAGTCAATTGGATTTGGCCGGTGTCCTGGAAGAGTTCGAACATGTTGTCCGCCAGCGCATTCAAGCCTGAAATGACAGCAGAGTCGTGGAGGTTTCCAATCCACGGAGGTACCCGCAAATCATCCACGATTGTGTAGAGACATTGTATAGACCATTCCAGTATATATCGAAGCCCATGGCTTTGGGATGTTTTGGGGATCCTTACTTCAAGAACCCCCCCTTTCAACGGCAATGATGATCTATTAATATCTGTACCACAAAGCTACAATGGAAACCCCATGCCTTAGGGTACCTGTTGCAAGTTGTGGCTGAGTTGGGTATGTCAGTACAATAGGGTCATCAAAGGGAACTGGCTATCTCAAATCGATTGAGTTCCCTACTAAATTAATTACATAAATCACACAACGATGGAATCTTGTAGCCGAGCACTACTGTTCATATTTTCAGATCGTTTGCAAATTTGCAGCCACAGCCACTGTTGGATAGATGACAGCAAGTTACACCAACGTCGTTGGGAATGTCGCGAAGTTCTTTGGTTTGTCTTGTTGGCAACACCCAAAATTCAAGAAGACAGCATGAGACAACCGCTTTACCACCACCTCGGAAAGCCCTATGGCCAACACCAATGCACTGACGAGGAACGATTTTGCAAAGCACTGGATCGGTCTGTGGTGTAGACCACACCGACCTCATGCTCATTGCTTGATTGGTGCTGAAAACAGACCAAAAGCTGAGACAAGTTTCCTGCTTTCTTAGTGGGTGGCCTGTGAATAGCGGTACAAGCGGCGGGTTTAAGTCATATCATGCGGGGTAAAGTCACGTCATCACATGAGCAGGAGTAGGAGCAGGAGCAGCAGCAGCATCAGCAGCAGGAGTAGCAGTAGCAGCAGTAGCAGCAGTAGCAGTAGCAGTACCCCCTAGTAGCCAACTTTCCTCTCATTGCCAAAACCAACCCAAACGCAACATTCCTTGCCCCAACTTGCACATCACAAATGCACCAAACACCATGGTAATATCAAGTCATCAGAAGCTGGTGAACAAAAAGAGCAACTTATTTTGAAGTCAGAGTTCGCTTGCGTTTTAGGGTCGAGGCACGACTTTTACGTTAACGGNTTATTTTGAAGTCAGAGTTCGCTTGCGTTTTAGGGTCGAGGCACGACTTTTACGTTAACGGTTTCCCAAGCTAATTCTGGTGATTCCCAAAAACGAGGCCCGACTTCATCAGTTGTCATGTCTGTATCAGCATCATCCCACCTTCCCACCATGCTTGCATGTGTTCGATCGATTTTCAACCCCAAACCTGACGATTTTGTTCCTAGATCCAGCGGCATCAACAAATCCGTGGTTGTTTGGCATCATGCTGTGATGACCATTCTCTCTTGGCCAGTGAAGTAGTCAAAGGTTTAGCAAGTTCGCCAGTGCTGTGGTTATCCCCTTCGAGCACTAGATCCCACTTGGAGGATCAATCATCCCGCTCAGCAACTGGTCAATAACCCTGTGTTGGCAAGTCTCCTAAGTGGGGTTATGCTGCAAATAAATGGCTATAAACCAGGATATTAATGGGTTATATAAATGTATAGATACAGAATATATAAGTGTTTAGGAAGTAGTAAGTGGGATCTTCTAACCCCAGTCCCGGCCAAGGTACGCTGGTGGGGTCGTCGGTCATGATGTGCAAGCCCTAAGTGCCGCCCAAAGGTCAGATGCCCTGTCCACTTTTTTCTGTAATCGAAACACGCACCAAATCATAACAGATTGATGAACCATCCAATAATAATCATCCAATGAACCATTATAAATGGATATAAATGGCACCCAGCCAAATAATAATAGGATTCTTTTTACTGGCTGCCATTGTACAAACAAGTCATCGCTTTTTGGAGGATCCATCCAATCTTTTTATCATGTACTGTGGTAAACCCAACTAAACCATTCCAGTGCCCAGCAACCAGCCATTTGGGGCTAAATCTACATCATGCCATTGATCGGGGTATGAAAGTAATAAACACCAATTGGGGATGATTTATGGTACAAGTCTATGGCATTGAATTTACCTGCTTACATCAGAACAATGACATAATTATAAATACCATCCACAAAACAGATACCCCATTGTATCCCATTGTTACCCATTCATAGTTGTGCAATCTTGTTCAGAATCCCGCAATATCTATGAACATCATGGTGGTTTCTCAATGTTCATCATCATTTCTCAGTCGGTTTACCCAGGACTAGCCACCTTCATGTGGGCCGCGACCGGCCGCCCATAGTCTGAGGTGGCAGACAGGCCTGGCAATTTCGGAGGGTCTCACCATCCCGGAATTCATGCATGCTACTTGGGGTGCAGTTCCAGCTATGAGTGAATCTTAAAAAATAAAACCATAGTTGTAAGCTCACTATATCCAAATTTCTATGGCGATTATAACATCTCATGAGCATTGTTACACCATTTAGACCTGTTATGACAGTATTTCAAAGTAGTACAGGACCGCCTTTTTTTTGTTGTCCCGCCCTCTGCACCACATCACTGACGAACAATAAGTGTGATGGCTTGACGGGCGGACAAATCATTCAGAGCCTGGCACCGCTGACTGGACTGCTGACTACAACGGGCTATTGGGATGATGGACAGCCAAATGAGGAGCCTCTGGTAATCGAAGAGTTTGCCATGCACCCTTTATAAGAGGAGATATTAGAATATACCTGCTATATATATGAAGTATATGATGATATGTGTACTGTATACATCCACCATACCCCATCTAGGTCCACTTTCCCATTAAGCCACTGGCTGGTGGTTTAAACCCATTCCAAAACTATACACGTACTACAGTAATACAGTTAAGCGTTAACCGATATCATCAGCAGAGAAACTGTCTCATTTCTATGTCAGTACGATCAGCAGTCATGTTTTGGTCACAATGTTTTTTCCTTTTCATAACATTTCATAACTGTTTGGGTAAAACGCGCATGGTCAACAATCATCAAGATGGCTTTGTGTGAAATTGTCTGAACCTCATTCTCCCATTTAAGTTGCTATACATTGGAGGCAACTCAGTAAATCCACCATTTTCCCATGGCCCACAGTACATCATGTTGTGTCCCATATTCCCATCATATTCCAATCATATTCCCATTTTCCAATCATATTCCAATCATATTCCAATCATATTCCCATTTTCCAATCATATTCCAATCATATTCCAATCATATTCCCATATTCCAATCATTTTCCAATCATTTTCCAATCATTTTCCAATCATTTTCCGATCATTTTCCAATCATATTTCCATTTTCAATGCTGAATTGACGCCATCAAACCCATCAAAGCCACCTCTTTCATCTCTTCCACTTGCGCATGCGAGTGGAGCTTCAGCATGCACAGGGTGAAGTGCATCCGCCTACTGTCCCAGAATGGGATGATGGGACCATTTATGGTTGAAAAATGTTGAAACCTCTATCACGGATGGTGAAAAAAACATCCAAAACCCATGGATTTCCGATTTCGATTTATTTTTCATAAAGCAATTGACATTAAGACATTGAGATCCAGCAAGTGCTTTGAGGGTGCGGGAGAAGGGTGAAAACATGGCTGTATATACGAAGTTGTAGGGATGAGTGTATTTCCCAACTTCTGGATTTAAGGATACTTATGGAGGTACCACAGCGATACCCATTTATTTAAACTCAACTGCAGCCCCGAGTGTGGTGGACTTGACCATGAAAAACAATTGATTTACAGACCGCTACACGAACATGGATCAAACAAAACAACAAGGAGACGACTTGTAACGCAGCAGGTAAAATTGCAAGGTCAATGGTAAAAAAGAAGCAAGATCTGAGTCATCTGATAGCACACAAATACTCACGGAAGGGACAGGCTGAATAAAACCACATATGCAACACCAATATAGTACATACGTGACTTCTTGACCAAAATGGGTACCCAACGAATGGAATCAACTATATGTACTCGTTGGTAGAATCCTGCGTCTGGCCGGAGTTTCACTATCAAATCTTCTCCCCACCCCTGGAAACCCTAAACCTTGATCATATTTGTTGGGCAACTGCCATTTTTTTCTCAAAAAATCCAGCGGAGAGTGTCACTTTCTTTGCCTGCAGGGCATGAAGATTGAAGCATCGATACCCGTGAAGCGCTGCAACACCACATCCTGCGAATGGGGTGACGGTTTTCCAGGTGTGCCAGTATGTGGGAGAACAATGGATTTTTGAAGCTGGGGATAGTGGGAAAACAAATAAAAACATATAGAAACATCATCAACCATGGGATTCAAACATGGGATGATATGCCCAAGTGGCGCATCATGCACATCCTCCAAAGGCAGCGCCCATGATTTTGGGTGGATTGAAGGGATCCCCAGAATCGAGTGGCAAGACGCCAGCCCCGCGATGTCTCCCAAGTAATTTGGCTCACCCCAGTTTTGGATTGGCTTCCTGATTTGATGTTGGCTCAGTGCTGATTTCTCCCCAAACATCTCCTGCCTGCAAATCAAGATTAACATTGTGAGAATGATCATCAATTATCTATGACATGCTAAATATGATTTCTCAATATTCACATGACTGATCGCTATCCATCAAAAGTTCACCTTTCACTAGGTACATCACATTTCCATCTCCATCGCTCAAAGTTGGCGATCGTTGATTCTCTGCCAAACGAGGATTGCTGGCACTCCCAACGTCTCGCGCCTCACGGAATTCATCCACCAGCTGCCGGAACTTGTCGTCGTGCGCCAAGGGCACCGAGATGAAGTGCGTGTACTGAGGCCGTAGGATGAAGCGTGGTGGGGTACTGGTGGTAACCCCAACGTTATTAAGCAACATGCAATACACCGTCCAAAAACCCATATCCCTGGGGATTCAATCATCCCCAAATTTTTCGATTATGATCAGTTTGTGGAACCCCCAATCAAAACCCCGATGGAATCTATTGGATCTGTTCATGTTTTGGCGGGCCATACGGGGGGGTCGTATTGGGGAAAGGGATTCACAAACCTAGTTACAAACCATTTATGGGAAAAAAACAACGAATCGGCGACTTCATCATGGCTAATAGTCACAAGCACTAAGTGGGATGACCCTCCAAAAACTTCATCCATCATCACCAAAATCACTAGATCTGGAAAACTGTGGATTACACGCCTTCATGAAAGGAATTCTTGGGATATAGACACGCCAGTCACTCAGGCCAAAATTGATTACTTAATTCTTGGGTGATATCCATTGTTTTCCCAACAATTTATACCACGAATTAGGTGATGAAGAGTTGGCTAATACCTTCACAAAACATGCGGCTCCTCCAACTTGGCTTCCTCCTTTTCGCAGAGCAGCTCAATGAGAGCCTGCCACACTTGCAGGAAATTTGTTTAGAATGTTTGTATATATTTCTTATATAGATATGATATGTCACAGAATATGATATTATGGGTTCACAATGTTTCATCATTTCATGTCTGGCCATTTTACATGGCCTAAACCATGGCCGTTTGCTACGTCATCCGACACCTTGCAGCTGTAGATCTGCTGCTTTTGCCGTGCCCGAAGGTAAACCGCATCTTCCAGTTCCTGTCGTCATCGTTGCCGGGTCGGTGCTCCACAAAATATGAAGACCACCTGTCGCTATCTCAATTTCTGGGGCTGGGAAGTAAGACATCTTTGAAACCACTCCGATTCACTCAGAAAATATGGTTTCCTCCAAATTTGGGAGGAAGTTCTATCCCCCAAAATTTGGGAGGAAGTTTTATCCCCCAAAACACCATGGGAAATCATGGGGAAGTAAGATGATCATCCACTGGATCTGAGAGTTCCCCCATCTTTCCCAATGGATGGTGAGGCCATCTCCCAAGGTGCGACGAAACATGACGCAACGGGGTCCAGTGTCCTCCCGTTTGGGCACCACGATCTTGCACCCCGACCTAGGCAGATGAAGGCAGGCTGGGAGCTGAGATCAAAGATGCCAATGGAAAATCCATCATTTCTATTTGTACTTGATTTTCCCAGCTAGAAACCTCTATTACTCCTCTATTTAACTATTTGGCTCATGGATTTCCATGGTTGATTCTCGGGTTATTAGATGTTATTAGATGAGACAAGTCCTGCAGAGATTTCTTGACCAGGGTTGCTAAGTAGACTGGAGACTGAGATGATTCTTACCCAGCGAAAACATAGCGAGCCACACCCTTGGCTGCGGCTGAGAAATTGACTCCATCTCCAGCTTTTGCTTATTCCTGGCCTTGGAACGATTCCCGCAGAGGGGAAAACTGGATGCAGGATCTACCAGGATTTGACTCTGGAGATCCAACGGAAATCCTTTCTGCTTTCCTGCTGGAGGATCATCTGCAGTTAGTAATTATGGTAATTGGCCTTCCAACCATATGGGACATGATTATCATGATTGCACTATTCACAACTGGCTGATTTTCCCACTCATAACTAGCCTCATGTAACCTACCATATAGATCTTGAAGAGCCACCAAGACTTCTAAGAATGTCCATCATTTTCCCAACGGTGAAACCATGTGAAACCTACATGGGTTTCCCCAGGGCAGCCATGGGATCCCCTAGGCTCCGGGCCCTGGATCCCACGATGAACTTGTGGAAGATCGCTGGCATCTCCATCCGGAAGACCCACTCGTCTCCCTTGGCCCAGCAGATGTGAAGATTGGGATCATCATGCAGCGAGACTCCGAGACATATCAAAATAGATGACTCAACTAATAATTAATAATTATTCATTGCGGATGATAGAAATACTTGAAACCGCAATTGAGAGTTTGATCACGAGAATTTGGAATGTCTTGTTTGGGGGATGGACATGGGGATCATCATCCGAGCTTGGGAAGAAATTCAGCACATCTTTGAACCTCCCAAGTGGTTGGTTTCGGGCACAGGGGTCTGGGCGAACTTGTCTAAGCCTCAAATTGGTGTCATCGAAATTTGTGGGATGAAATCATGGGTTTTGGAGCATCGTTAGACGACTGGAATGAAACATGATGAATCCCTTACATCTGACATCTGGCGTGAGGTGGCAGGTTCTGTGGATGAGTAGGGTCACACTATCATCAGGCATACTCATATCTTGATCAACATTGCTACCCCCAAACGAACAGAACCAAGTCAAGAATGATTGCTTGCAGTGATAATTGTCAGGATGCCGTGTACAAAGTGAAGTTTGAAATCTGGCATTAAATCATGAGGTAAAAATAATCTTTAACATCATTCTAGATAGGCTTTTCTGTCCATCTATCTCTATATATAATATTGTATGAAATAGACTCGATGTCAATGGGTTTGATAAGCACTGTATTCCTTTTATTGCAGTAATTCTTTTTTATAATCCATCTATCTATATTTATATGTACATAATATATATTTATATATATAATTCTGTACCCATTTATCTACTTGTATATCTATATCCATAATTGTCTATTTGTACTCCTTTCTGAGGCAATCTACCAGTCAAATCAGGCGAACTCAACAAACCGCCGGCTCGCCTCGTACGCGAGCTGATCATCCAACTCGCCCTCCTCCTCCACGTCATCTTCCTCGTAGTATCTGCGATTCCTGCGTTGCTGACCGGTGAAGCAAAACGCTTTGAGAGGCTCCGGATTTTTGTTGTGGGACAAGGAAGTTGGTGAGAAATTAGTATACCAGTGATGTTATACAAGGTGATGTGCCCTGGATATGTTCGTTGGTTTATCCGACCAGTAAATATTGATAGTTATAGCTATAATATGCTATATATAATCATCATGAAACTCTGTTGGCTTAGTTATAAACCAACCTAGCTAACTATGAGGCACCACCTGGTAACCTGGTGTGATATTATGAGATACTGAGGTATGAGGAGAAATACATGGAATTCGTGAGGATTGCTGCACTCTGCTGCAATATACTCTGTGAATCTCGGAAACCACCGGAAACCACAGGAGGGTCAACAAAGAATCAATGGGCATAGCTGAGATATACGCGCCATTTCCCACAAAGATCATCCCAGAAAGCTTAACAAGGCCGGCAGCACTCTTCGCATTTGAACTTGAGGTTCTCATCGACAACAAGCTTCCTGCAGGTGACTTTCCCGTGAGGCATGGCTGAAATTCCGAAATTTCAGGTTCTTCCGTGCAAAGCTGCAGCTCACAAAACTGCCCTTGGAAAAAACATGAATCCAACTTCACCTCATAAAATCGAATCCAGTGAAACCAGTGGTCAAAGGTGAGCCTGGCCTGTAGTAGGAGTTGCCGATCCTCACGACTTCGAATTTGGGATCCTTGCGATGCGTCGACGCTCGTCACGCCAAACTGAGGTCTATGGAGTGAAGGAACCAACAGGATCAATCAAGTACAACGGCCCCCTATGGCCCACTGAAAGACATGCTTTCATGATTTCCTTTACAAAATCTATGACTTTTTAAGCGTGAAGCTGCACGCCATTCTCCTCAAGATTCTGTGCCAACGCCATCTTCTCGGCAAGCGAATGTAGCAAGCGAATCCTCTGCGATCCTGACCTGTTGGATTCTGTTTCTGCAGTTTCTTTCTTTCATTCTAAATATTCTAAATGGATTTCGGTGCCTTGGGATTGATCCATATTGAACCTGAAAAATGAACTTCAACATACTTCAACCTTCTGTTTACTGAGATGTGTTCCTTGTTTCTAGCTGCACATCTCCACCTCTCTCTGTTCAAAAGACTGCGGACTGTCCATTCAGATGGCCAAACCTTGGTCGAAGATTCCCAACCAGTGCCAGATGCTGTCCAAATTGCATGGAACTCCCACTTTCATCCACTTTCATATCTTTCATGCTTTGTGCTTATGATGCCATGTCTAGCCAAAATGCTGCAGCTGCAATGAAGGGACTGCAGTAGATTCCAATTGCATCCTAAACTGGTTCAAACCGGATGATTGCTTGAAATGAGCGGATATCGGTCAAACCTATTGACCCACATGAAACCCTTCACTGTAGTAGAGAATGAGCAATTTTCTGGATCCATTGCCCATGTATGAAGAAATCACACACTGGTTCTGACCCCCTTTGATGGTGAATGATTCCATGTGCCATGCTTCAAATCCAAGCCTCAACTCTTGCAACAGGAAGAATAAAATCTGACAACCCCTCGAATGTCACCTATATTAGAGAAACTATCCTGTGCAAACACGTTTCTTCATGTTGAAATTTTAGGTTTTCTGCTTGCCAGCATTGGTTTATTCAGATTCATTGGAGGTTTGTGGGATTCAACCACCGCCCTCCTTCGATCATCTGGGGCATGGCAGGTTGATATCTGATATCTCTATCCACATAATTATTTCTGAAGATAAATCCCAATGTTTGCTGGTTTGCATTCCATTCCTACACCTACAAATCTCAATTACCCTGATCAGTTGCACCCAAGCTTTCGTGGTTCAAGCACCTGAAACTACCACTCTTCTGTGCGATGATCAACAACAACTGGTTGAGACATGGATTGCTCATGCTTGAAACCCGTCTTGTTTATGGTTTAGCACAAACAATGTGTGAAACATCCCATTTCTATTTTTTTTCAACAATTTCAAGGATATTCAAGGATATGGTTCAAACATGTTCAACCTGTAGTGACCAAAATCCCTCAAGATCGGTGGTTCCAGCCCTGTTGGCCGCTGCTTTTGAAGCAAGGAATATCCCTGGTGGCGTTCTTCCAAATCCTCAGGACATCTCAGGACAGGGAGTGCTCTGCTGGTTGTGACCCAACATGAGGCCACAATAGACCAACCGATGTACTATGCATTGATATGGGGGTACCGGATGGTACCAGAGCGTCCATTTCGGCGTCCAAAAAAAAGAGGCACAGCCTTTTCTTGCCGCTTACATCAGGTGAGTAAAACACATACCAATTCGTAACATTGAAATTGAAAAGAAAGGCCCACACAAAAATTGCAGGAAATTAACATGAGAATCTCATTTTGAGTTCCCTGCTCGAAATAGGCATGGACCTGGATGACCCATATCCCTCTTCTTTCCACTATCCATGTTTCGCTTCCTTCTCATGGTGCACGCCATGGCCGTTTTCCCCTTAGCTCCAAACTCTTGCGATGCTCTTCAAGACAGCGGGGGAGGACGCCTGTGAGAAGGAACCAGCGTTGGCTGCTGGTTGGTCGTTGGATTTCTGATGGATAAAGCTACCATTCCCTGCCCGTCTATATTCTTACTGGTGCGAAACGTAGGGAATGGGGGAATGGGCTGATTATTAATGGTTATTTATAGGTAATTCCCCCATTCCCTACTAAGCACCAGTAAGTATTTGACCAAAATAATTTAGAACCATGGAACATCAGATCCTAGCTCCCAAGGTCAATATTGTTTCAAGTGGAGGGTGCTTGACACACTTTTCTGGGAGCACCCCAAACACATGGCAGTAGATAGGCGTCCGCCGACAGGAATGCATGTAGATAATATGGCTCCAGTTACATACAGTATAAGTCGTATACGTACTGTATAAATATATACAACATGTATACAGGCTTATACACGCATATCAACCACTTATTGACACGGAACTGCATGCCAAACCTCCAGATTCTTCAGCTCATCCAGGGAGGTTTGGGCATTTCTTCGCAATGTTGCTGCGGCCTACTTGGGACCGGCCACCAACTGAGTCAACTTCGAAAAATTAGTCATCCAACCAGCATAATTACACCAAAGGTGTGATTCCTTCTTGGATGTGTATCCTACTTAGTAGGTGGGCAATATTTTTCTCATGTGCATAATACATACATATGATATAGTATCCCAGTTCTATCATGCTATATATCAATGATGAGAACATATCGGATATACATGGATATATCCCACCTGGGCGTCATCGATCGCTTCAAGGAGGTAGAAGCCAAGCTCCTGGTGACCAGGGCAATGTCAAGCCTTGGCCGCCCTGGGCCGTTTGGGGGTATCATTTCAATCTAGAATGTTGATTGTGTATGCATGATTATATCATATATGGTACACATGTATAATATGTAAAATGAAATATATGTTCTTATTCTTATGATAATAAATGATAATACATGATAAGAAATGATACCATTATCATATATCATAAACATAAATGATCATATATGATAGTGTGTGGCAATTGGTTCCACCAGGTAAAGACAATACTATTGAGGGGCTTGGAGTACTTGTATCCCCCATTCTCGGAATTCAAAGTTGGGGTTAAGCTAAGCCCTGACGGTACGAGACCTGGGCACCGAAGCACCGAAGCACTTGCCATCAACCAACTTCCCCCCTGCTTAACCAAGTCTCATTGAAAACAAAGAAAGCCCATTGAAACTTTTGCCCGTGTATCCTAGGGTGTTTTTGTTCCCCGAGGATGCCAGAGGTGTTGTGGATGTTGGGGTGGACACTCTTTTTCGCTTGTGGACGGAAATTCAGTCCTGCAAGAGATGCACTTGAAACTGCAGGGCCCACCTGCCACTCGCACCAAATGAATGACCCAAGGATGCAGCCATGGACAAGGATAGCTTCTGATGAACCAGCTGTCGGCACTCCGCCTCCGAGACTCCTCTTCTTCGGTGTGCCTAGGCGGTCGAATGATGAACTGTCTGTTCAAAGATTCTTATCAATCAAACAAGGCAGAAATGGACTGATCAAATGTGAATCAATCTGTAATCCGTTTGTTTGGGATACCCAATTGTTGAATCCCAGTTGTGCGTCTGTTTCTGTTTCAACTCGAATGTTGGGATACGCATGGAAATGCTGCATCTTGGATGGCCAGAGTGCAGGTCTTGCAACTAGATGCAATGAGTGGTCCGAGGGTCTATGTCTATATAGAGCTCATACTTTTGCATGGTTTGTGCATTTTTTATTTTTTTAGGTAGCTTAGTAATCCGTGCCCTGGCCTTTTCGCGTGCTCCACTTCTGCTTTCCAGAGCTTGCCCACTTTTTGGATCTGGCCAAGCTGAGGGCATCAAAACATCGACGGCTATTCTTCTGGGCATTTCGACGAACAATCAGCTGACGGTAAACAACTGGAAAAGGTATTTTGATTCATCATGATTCATCAAAGGGAGAACCAAATTTGGCTCTTAGGCGGTGGATCAATGGCCGAGCCAATGCTCGTTTCGAGCCCATGGCAGTCCAAGGTTTCTGATTTTTTCCTGAAAAGTCACCTTCCGTGTGTAATCGGAGACGCTCCTGAATCACGGCTAATCTTAGGTACGCTGGAACTTCATTATATAAAGGTCAAAGAAAAAGCAAAACAATGAACAGTAGCCTACCAACCTACCGATCACCAGCTGATTCACCCAGCTATCTCACATGTCAGCGTGGAAAATACCTCCACATTTCCTAAGGCACCAATTGAAACGCGAGCGCCAGGCATCTCAAATGCCATTGGTACCACTACTCTACAACATTCTACAACTATCACCTGTTTTGACGAATTGAAATGAGCTAACACCTTTCAGCAAGTTTCAACTGCCATGTTCATGATGATGTTTGAACCAAATGAGCACATTTTAATTTCAAATCAAAGGAGACCCTGCTTTTTCCAGCCGCTGCCTGGGTTTCAGCTTCTGCCCGGTCTGCCAAGGCCTGCATTCGTGAACCGATATTCCAAACTGGTCACTTTCATCGGAAAGATATCACGGGATACCCCAAATTGAAGACCACAAATTTGTACCCCGTGGCATGGTAGCTCGCCTGCAACAAGATCCAACTGGGAAAGTCCATGGAATTACTTATGTTGCTGATGCCAGCGTTCAGCAACATGCAGCTTCTTGCCACAATTCGACCACCAAATCCACACCTGCTCTGTCAGAAGAGCAAAGAGCTGGGCACGAAAGGCCCAAGGCGCCTGTGTTGTGGTTTCAAAGTTACCAAGCAATCAATATGAGCTATTGATATGACAATGGAAAACAAAACGTATCTGATACCATCAACCAGTTTGTTTCCTGTTGCCCAACTTCAGGACATCCAAAAGCCATGCCAGAACAGGGTGACAAAATATCCTCCATGTTGTGACACGCACAGGGCGAACTAACACGGGTCCCAGATTTAATTCTTTCCCTATGAATGAAACACCAACTGTCACATGTATATAGCGGTTTGTGATGATTTCCTATAAAAACCAGGGATTTTCCATAGCTATGTTACATTACCAGAGGGGTAGCTACAACAAGACTGCTCTTCGCCAAGAAAAATCCATCGGGTTGATCCTCCCTTCCCAAAATGGGAGGACCTCCAAATGTGGGAAGGTCTGAAGGAGCTTCAAAGCCAGGTTCCACTCCTTGGAAACAGCTTTCTGTCCGCGCTTTGACGCAAAGTTGAAGAATCTTGAACTTTGATCCATACCATCACTGGATTGGTTGAAGGGAAAAATTACAGGAAAACCCTATATTTGGTGGTAAAAACCATGGTTTCCTGTAAATTTTCCCTTAAACCAATCCAGTGAATACCAATAATATCCAATAATTATAATATATTCTAATAAGCGCCTTTGGCAAACCTGGGCTGGAGATCCTGGCGCGAAGTTAGCACCTCCACATTTCAGGGACACACACTGCCCCACCAACCCTTTTCTCAAAAGGAACCCCAACTGTTTGATGGTTGAGCCACACTTCCGCCCTAAAATGTTCTCATCCAAAATACCGGTTCGTCGCTCTTCCCAGTTCATGGCAAGCAAAACATATATCCGGAGCCAGCAATCAGTATCATCCCTTAGACATCTCTAATTTCCAATACCAATGCTACCCCCAATACCAATGGATGATCATCATTTTCCCTCTTGAAATGGCCATTTGGGGATACCCCCTATTTTTCAGACAAACCCATTTATCATCCGGGCCGAAAAAACGAGTTTTGCAGCGGTTCTCTAGTGAACTTGACTCAACCACCAATGGCGATGGCCACCAATCGCTGCATTCTTGGAAGTGCAGTTCCAATTATACGTAGTTCTAAGTGGATAATATATATGACCAGAGTTATAGGCCTTATTTCCCAATCTATGGGGTTTATAGTCATAGTTTTACCCATTTGTAACCTCAACTGCATCCCCAAGCTATCGCTCTTTGATTCCCTGACTCCAAGGAGCTTCCGTGAAGGCCTTCTCAGCTTCTGCAGGCAGCAACCCTTCAAGCTCGAGTCGTGGGTGACCCAAGGCCTATCCACAGACGTTCAATGATGCTCCACGCATGTTATATATGCAAATATTACCAACAAACGACGTCCAGATGAAGCTCAAAAATGGACAAATTACTAAAGGCTACGCATGAATTGTCTGAAAGTAGGGACTCCCCCGAATTTCATTGTGTTTGTTCGTTCTATAAACTTTGCCACTTTGGTGGTATACCCCATTTCAGACAACCCCGCACACGGAAGATATGAACCCGTTTCGAATCTGAACATCACAGAACTGCCAAACTGATGATTGAAAGCAGGATTCCCACTCAGCAAGGCTTCATGATTACATCTTACACGTGTTCTCTTGACCATGACCCGGTGACAATGGGAAAACATGGTGAACACAGTACCCAGGGTGCGGTAGAGGGGGCCATGAGTTGGGTCAGACTAGAAAGCAACACCTGGGTGTTAAGTGTGTCAAACATAGGGTATCCACATTACGTTCCTACAATATTGCCATAATATACCTCAATGATCCATAACGGTGTATCCCCATTATGGTTGGTTAATCTATGTTGACTATCTTATTATCTTTATGTTGGGTTTATGCCATTCCATACCCACCCATTTTCAGACACACCCAAAATGAAGGCCCATCCACCTCCAAGGTTTGACCTGACATCTGCCGCTGCAAACGCACCAGCCTTGGCACTTTGTTAATGGCGGGGCCGGCCGAGCAGTCCCCAACTAGGGCAACAGGGATCATGAAATTTGTCTACATTATGCGAACAGGTCTTAGTTCAACTAGAAAGGAACAGCGAGAAACACCTTCGAATACTGAATTCTCTATTTGAAAGAATTTCAGCAGCTTTGAACTCAGGTTCCATGCTCGTCGGAAATCAAAGACAATGATGACAAACACATACAGAACAGCAATGACATGCTGAGGTGAGGTGTCCGGGATTGTCCAAGCATCACAAGAAAAATGTTCTGAGGTGACCAGAAATTCCGTCATGTATGAGACAACTCCCTCATGTTTGAGCAGGGAATCAAGACCGTCGAACATCTCATTCTTAACTTCTTAACAACAAACAAAGAATCCCCTGGTTTCTTCTTGGTTGGCGCACCACAGGGCATCTTGTGAAGCAAACATCAGCAAACAGTCGCCTTGAAGCCGTTTACTTCGAGCGGGCCTTCCCTTTCCAGCCCGGGGTTTTGAGTCGACTCAAGACGAGACAATGAATCAACTACAAAGCTCAGTGCTATCCGGCTGGCCCGCCACACACTGATGGTATGCCAGAAGGGTGGGGCCACCAGAAAGCACACACAGCCTTCAATCCCCAGCAAGCACAATAGCCCATTCGCCTTGCTGTCATACATCAACATTGCTTGTGCATGCTGATGCGTTGGCCCCAAAGACGCCCCTACTGCGCGTCTGCACCCGGCCAGCGGTGCATCAACCGCATTCAAACTGCTTGCTAGTCTTAGACAAGCAATGGGTTTGAATGGAGTTGTTGGGTGAACGCTGCTCTCGCATAGTTGCGAAGGATCACTCAGCATATCTCGCATCATCATATTGCTGACTCCCAACGAAGATATTCAACCCATCCGCTAAATTCGTGTGCACATTCTCCCGAAAGCGATGCTCTGAAGTTACCTTTAAGTTGTGCACAGGACATTCACACAAGACTTACAGCATGAACATCCCAGAACACAAACGAACAGCTTCTGAATTCACAATTCGCGCTGTAGGTCGATGTAGGTACTCTTTTTTTGGGTACCAACATGTACCAACTAATTACACTTATTTGCAAAGCGATGCTGAAGGTTGAAAACCTAGTTTTCCAAACATACTTGCATCGTCAACGACAAAACAAAACACGCATTCCTGTCAAACTTCAAACGTTGCTTCTGTCATGCGGATGATGGCCTCCTCTTTCCAGCCCGAGGTTTTGAGTCGACTCAAGACAATGCCGATGGTATGCCCCAACGGTGGGGCCGCAAGAAGTAGTGCACACAGCCTTCAATCCCCAGCAAGCGCAATAGCCCATTAACCTTGCTGTCATACATCAACATTATATGCATGCTGATGTGTTGGCCCCAAAGACGCCCCCTACTGCCCGTCTGCACCCGGCCAGCGGTGCACCAACCTCTCAAGTGCTTGCCAAGCAGGCAGTTTCTGCAGTTGTTTTGCCATTGCCGCCAACTGTTCAACAGCTTGCCAAAGAGGTTTGCAATTAGCGGGCGCACGGTGTCAACTGTTCAAATGCTACAGTAACCAACAGGCAGTTTCTGGTTTTGTTGGATGAACGCTGCTCTGGGCTCATGAACAATCATGAACAAATCTTCCCTTGAAAGCTGCAACTGCAATCACGCTAATATACACTAATTGCAAATAGATGTAATTACTACAATTTTACTACACCGCCCTCTACATTTCATTAGGCCATTATCAAACTCTTGCTTATCGATTCCTTGGATGACCAACATCCACGCGCACTGTGCGCATGCAAATCTACTCGCAAAACTTGCCGCACGCATGCATAACAAAAGCAGCATATTATCTGATGCTTCAGGTATCTTTGTGCGGTGCAGGTGTACCAACTGCAATTATTGGCTAAAAACATGACCATCGTCATCAACAAGTTGCAAACACGTACAAAAACATATCAAAACAATTCAAAACATACCCCCAAAAATGTCCGTCAGACTCCAGAAGGGATCATGCTTCCTCTGTATGTGTGTGTGTGTGTGTGTGTGGGCCTTGTGCAACCTTGGCAATCAATCCATCACCATAGTACACCATAGTAAACGTCCGAACTCACACTTCATTGTCATGGCCTCCCCTTTCCAGCCCGGGGTTGTGAGTCGACGCAAGACAATGAATCAACAGCACAGCTGCAGCACTTTCCGGTTTGCCCCCCACAACCTGATGGTCTGCCAGAAAGGTTGGGGCCGCCAGAAGTAGTGCACACAGCCTTCAATCCCCAGCAAGCGCAATAGCCCATTAGCCTCGCTGTCATACATCAACATTGCGCGTCTGCACCCGGCCAGCGGTGCACCAACCGCTTGCCCTTGCTATAAGCAGTTGTTGGGTGAACGCTGCTCTGGCTGAGTTGCCATTTCATGGCATCAAGCATTGTCTCAGCATCATGCAAATATCAAGAAATTCAATACTCCACTTGAACATGAAAATCAGTGAGCCCGACATAACGCACCACTCTATCAAGATCCTAGCCGGCCAAACCCTTGCACACAACAGATCGAAATGCCTTCTGCGCGTGGTAGGTCAACATCCAGGAGTTGCAGGAGCTGTCACTGGAACCAAAACGACTCAGGTTCAGTCTTGACCCACTTTATCCATCTTTTTCCACTACCCTCAGCACCAGGAACAACTGCCGGTGGCCTTCCCTTTCCAGCCCGGGGATGTGAAAAGTCGACTCGACATCACAGCTGCACCACAATACACCGGAAGCCCTGGGCTACGCCCTGTGCCTCCTAGTGGTACAGCCTTCATCCCCAGCAAGCGCGATGCGTTGGCCCCAAAGACGCCCCTACTGCGCGTCTGCACCCGGCCAGCGGTGCACCAACCGCTTGCCCTTGCTATAAGCAGTTGTTGGGTGAACGCTAGGAGAGCCAAGTTTGAAAACAACTTGCAGCAGCAGACCATTGTAAGCAGCTCAGCAGAATTGCCAGGAGACTTCTGTGCTTCACCAATCATGAGAATATCCCCAAAGTGACTGAACTAGGAGAATTCCAGTCAACTGGTTGAATCATTTTATGCAAATCTGCATGAGTACCATCCGCATGCTCTTTTGCTGGGTGCCTGTGATGGAAAAGCCCATAGTGTGACGGAGTGGCAAATGCCTTAGAACCGCAATGCAATGTCGACATGGCATCCGCTGACTTCTGGGGTTGGTCGTCACCATTCCCATCATAGGGGGTTTCATGATATCTATGGTTTGCTAGAGTCTACTGGTTTGCTGCTGAACCTCTCGTTTGGTTTGTTTAAGCCAGACTCCAGGCAAATGTTTGAGCGTCAACTGTGAGAGATGGAACGGGATCCCTTCATCATCAGTTTCTTATTGTCAGCTATAGTGCCCTTATTTAATCAGTGTCCCCCTATTTCCAGATAATCATGATCACGATGAAGATGAATAAGATGAAGATGAAGATGAAGATGAAGAAGATGATGATGAAGATGAAGATGAAGAAGATGATGATGATGAAGAAGATGATGAACATGAAGGTGATTAAAACGAACATGATGATGAGGAGGATATGGAAGACGAAGAAGAAGAAGGATAAAAAGAAGAAGAAGACGAATAATAAAAAGAAGAAGAAGCTACAGAAGGAAATGAAGATGAAGATGAAGAAAAAAGAAGAACAACAAAGAAGAACATGAAGATGGAGATAATTATGATCATTGCCATAAGAGAACATCATCCCTGCACTTGATCTCCCCTTGCAGCCCTTCTGAGGTGTTCTCCAGTTTTGGGAAGTCCATCTGCAACAGCGCCCCCTCGGATAAGCACATGGCTGCAGGAAACTGCAGAAGTAGCGAAGTCGAAGGCCCCAATTGGCTAAGAATCCAAAACAAGGATACGCATTGGCAAGAAAACTGTGTGTTTTGCAGGGACCACATCTTCAACCGTGCTGTCTGGTAGACTGGATGTGAGCAGCTTGTACCCCGAAATGCTGGAGTCAGGTTTTCTGAAACAGAGACGTTTCAGAAGCTTGCAATCAAGATCAATCAAGAGCAGCATGTGACGGGATGCGAACAATGATGACCCGGCGAGAATATCTAACGATTCTGCTCGGTTTCTCTCAATTTAAGGAATCATTAAGACAACTGCTATAGAGATATTGACCAAACAGGCAGGAAGAACAAACATCACCACACACCATTAAAAAACCAGTGAAAACCACCCACGAAGCTTCCCAACAACGGTCTATGTCCATGCCAAGATACAGTCTTTGGAGCATGTTCCAGTGACTGCCGATCCAACCTGAGAGGTACCCAACTTACCCCCAATGCTTCCATTCCTTGTACCTGTGTCATGTGGATATGGGTCAAACGTATTTCATGACACCAAACATGGATTGACTAATCAGACTCAGACTAATCTTAAATATGACCAGTTCTCTGTGTCCACTACTCCCCCTTTTTTGTGACCGCACCAACATCGCGCAGAGCGCTCGACCATGCCCAGTGATTCCAGGCATAGTAGTGATGGTCATACCTGTGGCGTCGTGGAAAATGGGGGGACCCAGGGGACACGGGAGCCAGAAATCCACGACTCTTCCGGGTACCTTTCTGGGTTACCTCTAAATGTAGATCATTCAGTGAATGATTTGGGGATATTTGGGAGCATAGCCCGATTTTGCGAAGTACCTGGAACTGGATTTCGTGGTTGCAAGTTTGAATGAAATCCTGCACCACCAGTTGCAGCATCGACTCTTTCAATGTCAAACAGTTTTCCAAAGTCATGACCCATAACCTCCATTACCCGAACATGGCAATCGGGGACAATGCGGGGGTTCCATACTTTGATTTTTTGCAGCCAACCACGCTTGAACTAGGTTTGGTATACCGTACCCCGAAATTTCACCAAAGAACCCACAGGTGGTCATAGTTTCTACATGATACCTCTATGATTGTTCATTTACAGTATATCAATATAATACAATATAAATACATCTATCTCTATATATTATACTATAATCATTACTATTATTACTATCATTATATGTATAAGTAATTATAAGTACTATTATCATTGTAATACTTCCGAATATGATAACCATATTCCAACATCAGTTCTTTGTTTTCAGGGGTCCAGTTCCCAGCTGGGCACCTCTTTGCCAGCTCTTCCAACAGAACCAGCTCCTGCAACTCCCAACTGCTGGGGAAGAAACCAATGGTTTTCTGGAAATTGTCCCTTCTAACAATCCCAAAAAAACCAGCTGAATCTGGTAAAATCGTGCAACATCCCTGTGAAATAACTATATAAATGACTTTTCCATTTGTTTTGTGGTGGCTGTAAATCAATCCAATGATATCAATATCAAGATGGTGCCCCGAATCGTTAGCTAAGAATAAATTGGTTTGGAAGTCGGCGAACTCGCGTTTACGGCGATTGCAACGATCGTTGGACGGGTGTATAAAGCAACTTATTTATATCCAGAGGCACCACCTTGATTATACAATATTATATAAAAAATCACATTAATGCCCTTGCATGCACTTACCATCCATGTACGGCACTGCAAACAGGTACCTGTCACTGCTCCAAACCCTTTTACGTGTCTAGATTCAAACTGAAAAGATCCATCAAGGACGTTCTAAATATGGCGTGCGGATTTGTCCAAAACCTCATTATGTCGATGATATGTGTGCAAGCTTTAGTGAGGATGGCCAAAACTAAAAACTTCTAAAACAGTTCATGCAGGTTTGACCAGAACTGGGATACTGATAAACACCCCAAAATGGAACGGAAGGGAAAATGCGAACCTCCATCCAAGGTAGCCGAACTGCAGCGCGTGATGCAAACAAAACCAGCCCCTATAATGAAGACATTCCGATGTGTGGGTCTGTTGGTCAACAAATCATCGACCTCTACAATATTAGTGGTGTTGGGCATCAAATAACATCCCCATTCTGCGCAGGTGGTATCCCCATGTGACCCTGACATTTGAATACATTTGATCAATCCTGTTCTTTGGAATTCTGTGGGGCATATTGCGGCATATGGGTTTGTCTGAAAATCATGTATACCATGGTATACCGGTATACCTCAAATTGACATCTTTCATGGGGAAATAGATGAACATGATTGTTTAGCATCAGATTTTAGGGTACCCATGGTTACCCTGGCGCTCAAGCTCACGGCGTGCTCCTCCGAGAGCAATCTTTGTCTCTCCTCCTCCTGCAGGTCACATCATGTCGCAAGGGCAGGCGGTTCCTTTCTGTTTCTTGATAGCTAATGAATCTTAATGATTTCAAACTCACCCAAACAAATCGAAAGTGCGGTCAATAACAAATCAAACACAGATGCTTGGACAAGAGTTGCCTGCAAACATTCAGCATCCAATATATCAACATCCAGCTTCTTCCACATTCTGAGAAGTTCAGAACCTTCTTTGCCGTCTCTTCACCACACATGACACTCGGGTACCTGTGCAGTCTCCAACATGTGACCCAGCAAGCGCCGTCTCTGGGACCAGCTTTCGCCTCAGATTTTTTACCATTTTCGACTTTGCCTTAGTTTTCTTGTTTTTGGGAAGAAAACTGGAAGAGTTTACGGTGAAAAAATGGAACAAACCAGCTGACTGACTCCACAATATATTGGGTCTGCCTGAAAATAGGGCAGCAAATGGTAGCAGCACATTTGCTTGTCAATCATTGTATTTCCCACGAAATGGCAACTTGATGGCGAAAAAATGTGCTTGAACAAAAACAGCATTTAGATAGCGACTTTCATCCTTCCTCCTAGAATTGATCACTAAGAAGATCCAAGAAGAATAGGCTGATGACACCATGCGACCGCCTGGATATTGAGATTCCAGGCCACTCTTGTGGTTGGTACGAAGCAACAGAGTACTGAACAGCAACTCAGCCTCCGCCGGGCAAATCATAGGATTGCCCTATATGGAGGCTTCCTAAGATTTCCGAAGTCGGGGGTACCACCAAGTCATCCAGTCATTAAACCATGACTTACTATTGAAACCCGTGGTGACTTGGGGATCACCCATTTCAAGAACCCCCCATATTACAATCTTCTGTAGATACTGGACATAGTCGGCCTGATGGTTCAAATAGCTGCCTACTGTACTTCTCCATTCTGTCTACAGTTGACAAAAAAGAGAAGCATGACGAAGAGCCCCCTGGATAAAGAACACCAGACCTTAGATACATCAACATTTGAGCATCGCGTTTTGTTCATCGTGATTTCATACCCCACCGTTTCATGCTCCAACTAGGTGTTCGATTCCACGTCTTTGCACAGCAATGTGGTACAATGTGGTACACCCCAATATAGATTGAATCAATCATCTCCAAAATCACTATAAATGGGTGGTAACCATCATCCACACATGGTAGATTTAGTGGGTTGCCCACATTGGATAATGTCATCCGCACCTCAGGGTTCAAATGGGCTGAGAACTTCTCCCTGCATTTCCAGGCGCCTAATTTCAAGCCAAACATTTGCCATGTCACAAGCATTGAGAACTTGAGATTTTCTGCGAACTTAGTTGCTTCAACACTTCACAAACCAGAGCCACTTTAAAAAGTCACCCCCCCACAGTGGGAAAAACCACCAAGATTACCAATCGAATTTTGGATGCTGAACAGCAAAATTAATAACCAACCTTCAGCCGGGGCGATCTAACTCACCCGTGGACCAGAGCTATGAGGTGCTGGCTCACACAGTCTGCGCTGCAAAGTAGGACAGCTCTGGAACTTTCAAGAGCTTCAACGGCCTTGGCAATATATAGAAACCCGAGCATGCACCAATTGCTAAAATTGGACGATGAAACATGAACAAATTGTGGTGCGAGTAGATCAACGCTGCATTATTTTTTGACAGCTGTGTTGATCATTGTCGTTTCTGCTTTCGCTGAATTTGAGTTTTTGAACATTGCTCTTTGCTCTTCTGTTTTTTTACAATTGGTTGGCAGGAGAGACAATATGCACGACCCCCACCTTGCTTTTCTGTCAACATGTGTGAAGTACTGTAACCAAGATGATCCCTGTGAATCTGCAAGCTGTAAGGAGCGAATTGGACAAATTGGATATCAGTCAAACTTGGGTACCTAAAGAATGATGCTTAAAGTATCACTACAAATGTATTATAAATGTATACACATGTCACAAATATGTGATTCCCTCACCTCCCCGAAATCCTGCTGATCTTATAGCTACCAAATACCGTACCATCAGCAACGGGGTCACTGCACATGATCCCATGATCCAAAAACATCCAAAAACATTGGACCCAATGGATCTGTAAATGTTGATCGATAGTGCAGTAACCCTTCAAAAAGATTCAAAAAGGACACGTCAAACCAGTGATTCTGGGGGTTTCTATGCCACTGAAAAGGAACAAATTGGTTGGAAACATCTTTAGCCCATTGACTTGACCACCAATGCGACAGCCAGGACCGGAACTTCCTCATCGGCTGTTGCTCGTCTCATTGCCTGGAAGTGATGAATCAGGACTGGGATGGGGATGGGGGATATATAAATATAAATATGTATATATATATATATAACATTATATAACCAAAAGCAGATGTATTCAGTAGTATTGAAATTATGAAAATGAAATCAGAAAACATCAGAAAACCAAGAATCAGGACTCAATGAACAGTTCAAGTGAACTTAGTCAGAACATATCAGAATAGCGACTTAGACTCATAGATCTATGGGAAAAACAATCAAAATAAATGGTTTTTCATGTTTGACCCTTCATTGCTGTATCATTCCTGCGAATTCCTCGTCAAAGTAGCAAACATCATCGAACCATGTTTCAGAACCCTAGTTTCTTAGTAAGTGGCATCCCAAAAATCGGGAAGTTGAGTGAGTGGGTTTGCTATTGGTAGTTGCGATCATATCCTCGTTTCAAAAAAATGCTGGGGCTCGCACCTGAAAGGCGTGGAGGTACAGAACCAAAGCCCCCTGGTTTTTAAGCAGTTGGGGGCCACGCAGATCCGATTGAAATGCAGGGAAATACCAGGATTTCCCAAAACATGGTCTTGCGCCTCCCTTGGGACATGTAAAAACTAATATATCTGTTGCAT
Source organism: Symbiodinium sp. clade C Y103 (assembly GCA_003297045.1). Taxonomy (NCBI): domain Eukaryota; class Dinophyceae; order Suessiales; family Symbiodiniaceae; genus Cladocopium; species Cladocopium sp. clade C. Next base: position 82,678 of record BGPT01002398.1, on the reverse strand, counting down.
CAATCGAAAACAAAACAGACTACAGCTTTTAACATTACCCACAGATCATTCACAACTGGCAGCACCAGTGAAAACAGCAGCCCCATCATCATGATCATCCTCACAATCACCACATATCACCTTCATGAAAACCATCACCACCAAGGTCAATGGTCAACATTATTAAATGAACAAATACGTGTATATGTAATATGTAACAATAACATACAATAATATACAATAATATACGCATCACCAGTTCATCACAGTCTCCACCATCATCATTTCGTACCCACCTCAATCGAAATTGCCAGTTTCTGCTGCGCTGCAATGCAACCCAGGTCCTGCCGTCGCAAGCAATCAAAGTGAGAATTTTAGCAACTTGACGGGGATAAAAAAGAAAAAGGGCAACTGCAAACAAACTGCACTGGCTTGGTTCTACGTTGCTGGCAACACTCAAACATTCAATCGGTGGATTTTAAGGTTTCGAACATGCCCGAATTCTCAATCTGCGCAAACACAAGGAGACAGCTTGATTATGAATTTATGGAATTTATTGCAAACTATAACTATAGAATCCCACACCTGATTTAGGCAATCAATTGCATGGCCCCCCAAAATGAAGTAAATCATGTTTGCGTTTCGTCCCCCCATTAAACACCATCCCTTGACATCAGTACTTCTTGCCTCTGCACCCTCTGCGCCAAAAAGCTCGGGGCAGGCAGCTGGCACCAATGCATACCTTTTGCGCGGAGCATGTTGTCTCTAGTTCATTGTTCTAAGCCTTGCATTTCAGTCAGGATGGAACAAAAAACACATTTAAAACCTCACAGAACAGTTTTATCCCTTGCATTCCCTCATGGTCCCCTATGTCACTTATGTTGGTTCATTTTTGCTGCCTATGAACATCTCTGAATGAGACCCATTGCCATTCTGTGGGATGAGAGAATTTAATGGGATCCGCTCGTGCATCAGGCCAAGATGCTCATCGATGCCAGGATCATCACGAAAGGCGGCATTGAGGCGTTGAAGTAGTAGGGCCATTGATGACCAAAGGGGTCGGTCATGCACGACTCTGTGAGCTAGGCTGAGGATTTTCTTCCACACATGGCGCATTGAATGCGGTTTGTAGCAGGCAAAATGAGGCCAAAGCAAGATGTTTGTTTATCCAATAAATTCCACAGAGCACTCAACTTCATGGAATCAAAGTGATCATGGTCCTTCAAACAATCGCGAGATCAGGAAGACATGCCAATGGCTGTGGATAGTGACGGACCGTATTGAAGTTTGGACGCTGTAGCCGCTAAGGCTGTTGACAGGATGTCACAAAAAAAGGCACAGTCACATTCCGACTATAGTTTGGATTTGGATCTGAATCTCTTTGCAAGGTGATAGATGCTATTCTTTAAATTCAACCACAATTCACAAACCTGCACTGACAAGCAAGTGCAGTATTTACGGGCAATCCCTTTTTGACTTGCTCACGTGCTTTGTGATATTGGAAGGACTCAAGGAATCTTTTCAATCCGATTTGCTCAGCCAATGCGCCTGAGGAGCCCACCCACCATCCAAGTAGCAACTTCACGGCCGGCCTGATTCGCCAGCCCTCTGGCAGCTTGAGAAATCAATCCCTCCGTCAGAGTTCCACCATCGATTTGTGGGATCAGGGTCTCAAACGCTGCCTGTGCTCCCTGAAGGTGTGCCAAGGTTGTTTCAATCATCTCGACGCTTTGAGCTGAGCCTGGCTGCTCAGAAACCCTTTGCTCAAGCCTGGACAGGCGGCGCTCAATATCCAGCGGAGGCTCAACTGGGTTGACTCTGAACCGTTTCAGTTGGGCAAGGCCTTCTTGACCCCGGGTCAAGGTCTGCCTAGATGTACAAATTGGGAAGCCGATGTCCTCATGGAGAAGCCTGCCAAGGGTCAGCATGTGGTGACGAACCTGGCTCCGTCGGCTGGACAAAACTGGAAACTCTGAAAACTTTTCTCCATGTTGTTGCGCCAACTGGTAGATGGTCTCGCTGTTGCAGAGTAGTAGCAGGCCGCATGTGTTGAGTTTGACATAAGCTCGAATCACCGCAAACTGTGGGTGCCTCATGTTTTGCTGGAGCCATGCCTCAGTCTGGGGAATGATCAATCTCAGCTCCTCGTAGGTAGGAGGAGCTAGTGAGGCAGGTTGCCCTTCCTGTGCGTTGCCTCCATTTCGCTGATCCAAAACCATGGCATTTTGGCCCTCATCTTCACCTGGTGCCACAAAATTCTGGACGGCATGCGGTGCCAAGATGACAGCCTGTTGCACTTCCGGACCAGCTTGGACCGGGTTTGGAATATGCCTCCTTACTTCTCCCATGGCTTGCTGCATGTGCATGGCATCTAGGACTTCTTGCCGCTGAACTGCAGCTCGTGGATCCCTGGCCGGTGCACCAGCATTTCCTAAGGCGTAAAAACCCGCAGCAAAAGCAGCAGCAGCAGCAGCAGCACCAAAAGCACCACCAATAAGCGGAATAATCATAGCAGCAGGCATACTACCAACAGTACTACCAACAACAGCAAGAGCAGTTCCGGCACTACCAGCAGAAAGAGAAATCATACCTCCAACTCCTAGAACCCAAGAGTATGCGGGAGGTTCAGGGCTGTGTGCCATGTTCCCAGCAACAAAACTTGCAACAGCCCCAATGGAGCAGAGAAGAATGCTCAGGACACATCCGTCAGACAGGCCGACCAACAATGCGTCAAAAGGCTCGCTCTCGTCAGAGATTCCAGTTGCAGTTGCTGCTGTGATCTTTTGCCAGACCGCTCTTGCGAGGTGCTGGCCGTCTTTCTCTGCGACCTCAGGGTCAAAAGCACCATCATAGCAAACACAAAGAAGGGCTTGGCCTCCACCGATGTTCTGAGCCATCATGCCCTGGAATTTGCCAAGCAAGAACTCATCGGAATCATTGAAGTCCAGGCTGTCTCCTAGTTTCCCAGACCGGCGAATGTGCACAAACTCTGACCCTTTAATCTTCTGCTCAATCTCATCCTGAAATTCTCCAAAGAAGTTTTGGATTTGGTCATTGGCAGAAGGAACCACACGTGAAAGTGCCATCGGCTTCCTATAGACGAGGGTAGTGGCATTGACCCACAAAGGTTCACTGGGGTGAGCAGTCCTCACCCTCACACTGCCACTCAGAAAACGGAAGTCCCGGTCCAGAAAGCTATCCTGCAGTGCCTGCTCAAGAATGTCATCCAGTTCACATGTGCCTTGACCAAGGCTTTCCAAGCATCTTGCCAAGAGCTCTGAGAGACCAGTTGCACCAGCATTCACTTCTAGCTGGAGCACAGGCAGCTCTGGGTTAATGACATACCAATGGCTATCAACATTCCGAGCTGATCCAAGCTTGCGATTTCTGAGTCTGATGCTGTATTGGAGCTCCCATGCAGTACAGGACTTGCTTTCCTCACGCATCGTCTTCTTCCAACCCAGAACTTTCTCCACTGCAACATCCAAGCCGAGATCTGCAAGGACATTCTGAAGGTGATCTTCGTTAAAGACACTCTTCTTGCAACACAGGACCACTTCCGTTTCAGCCCATGTGACAGCCACAGGAAAAGTTCGGCCGCCGAGGCGCAAGGTGGCTGAAAACTCAGACTGAAGTGCCTGAGCTGCCCGCAGGCACTGCTTCTCCATCCACTTTTGGAAGCACAGCTCCACTAGGACAACAATATTCCAGCCCTTACCGTGCAATTCCAATCTGCGAAATCGATCAGACTCACACAACACTGTGCCTGGTCTGGCTTCTTTGGCCGAAAAAGTTGAGAGGAAGCCACGTTCACATGTTTCAGGCAACTGCAATTCAAAAGTTCCAGTCTCGCAGCTGAGTGTCAAGCTGCCCCGCCCAAGTGCCCTACCACTATCCACTGATGTGGCACTGCATTCCAGCGGGCCCAGCGGGTAGCTGCAAATTCTTTCCACGGCCTGACATAGCAACTGATTGGGCAAAGAGGGCCGTCCGCCGTTGTCTTTTGTCTCTGAAAACAGCGTTTTAATCGTTTTTACAATGTCATACACATCGCATCAAACCATAGAGTAAAGATGAAACTGCTGCTTGCATGCGGGCAAACTGCGCAATGTCTTTGCCTCCAACAGCTCATCATCACTCCGATGTGCCACGTAGTCTAGCAGCGCGTGATAGCACGTGCTTTTCAAAGATATCCTGGAAACTGGAAACTTATTTAACAAGGGTTTGATCCGTGGAAATACCATACAAGTCATGGTAGCATATGGTGGCACAGTGTGAAACCTGGCACCTTACTGTCAGAAAATGTCAGGAACATGCAACTGCTCTAGAACGTAGTTAAGAGAAGCTGGGCATAGCGTGTCTGCTTCAGTAAAGCCCTTACAATGGCATCTCATACGCTACCGGTTGGAAGGCACGATCTCAATCCATCTCCTACTTCCAAGCCGGACCTCAACAAACTGATACCAGCTGCATGACCCCTCCCAGTCCTGGCTCCCGAACTCATCAGTGAAAGATGGAGCCATTGCGGCCCCAGAAGTTGGCAAATCTCAGTGGCTTTGCTCCATCTTCGCTGTGAACATCATTGAACATCTTCCATTATCTAGCAGTGGCGTGCTGAATGCACTTCATTCTGGCCCTGGTTGATACCTGTAGCCATGAGAGTTAGAGAAGCACATTTAATAATTCTGTAGTGTGGTTTGAAAGCTCGACCCTGCTTGGTTGATATCTGAAAATTCAAGTACCCTCTGGTAAACTAACATAACTATGGAAAATCACCATTTTTAATGGGAAAATCAACTATAAATGGTCATTTTCAATAGCCATGTTAGTTTACCAGAGGGTAAACGTTCCAAAGGTTCAGGCATGAAAGGCACAATGAGAAACACCAGTCAAATGAGCGGATTCTTGAGATACTGCCCGAGGCTTGTCATTTTGCGTAATTGGCTGTCGATACCGTGCAACATCATAAAAGAACAAGACTGTATCCACAAGACTATATTCTAAACATTGCTAAACTCTCTCCAGCCAATGTGCCAACGTGCAAAGACCTTTCAACCCTAGCCTCAGCACCGGGAACAAAATCACTCCCTTGTGCTAGTGCAGTCTGCAGCGACCCCCCCCTTAGCTCAAGTCCGTCCAGGCGATTTTTTCCCTTGGCTGCCATGCCATTGCAAGCGTGGCAGCGGAGAGAACGCATTGTCATCCTATCTCTACAGTTGATGGAAGACATGTTTCAGAAGTTGGTTGGTATTGCTGCATAGGATAGTCTGTCCAAATAGCTTCATCCACTTCAAACCTACCCCAACTGATGCAGGACTACTTCCATCAACGGCAACTTTGGCACCCAAGCAACTGCTTCAGTTCACCCGGGCTGGGGCTATTCTTCATTCAGAGGTGATCATCGAGAATCAAGAATTTGGTGCTCAAGTACAGGACATGTTTGTGAATAAGGAAACACCTACCCTTTCTGGGCCGCAACATCAGCCATTGCCCAAATGCCAAGATTTATGTACATCCTAAACCGTGCCCCACATTGGCTTACGGTGGCTCCCAAAAGATCACAAAGGAACCTGGAGTGGGTGCAATATCACCAGTCCGGACAACATGAACACGAGTCGAAATGGCAACCATATGCAACCATGAAACCTGGTTGGTTGGGCTTACGAAGTGAAAATGACATGTAATTGAAATGTTGAAATGGCTTTGAATCATTTTGAAACCACAGAATTAGCAAAATGAAGGTGATGTAAATGTTGATATCAAGTGAGATGATTGCCCACAGACAAACACACACAAACAAAAAGAACTGTCATCAACTCAGTGCCTCTTCGTCTCCGAAGGGCCGTTCAAGGCCTTTCTTCAGTAAAGGTCTTCCTGGCATTGCGGTGCTTCTCCCAACTGTATCAGTTGCCATTGCTGTTACAACTGGGAAAACTAGAGCTTGCTGCCCTCAACAAGTATTCAACATCTAGAGGTGCTACAACGACAATTGATCATCTGGCCATATCTGGCCGTTTAGCATCATCTACTGTTGCCATTGTTTCTCATTCAATTTGCCATTGTGGGATGATTTCACTCTAGCTCTCAAACATCCAACGGTTCCTGCTTCACCATTCTTCCGCGGTGAGTCTACTGTGAGCTCTAGGTCCATAAACTGGCCGGCAGAAGACCGTTGTAGAGCATCATGCGAAGTTTCAGCCAAGCCTGTCCAGGCAGGCTTGAAAGAAAAAACTGACACCGATACTTTTTCCATGTCTCCTGAGAATACTTAAAGCTCAACCCACACAAATGTGATTACGCAGGCACGTTTTTTTAAAGCCAAGAGATGTGCTCGACTCGCCAACAGCATCCAATTCATCCCGAATGGTCTGCCTTTCTGCCAGCTTCGCTCTGGGAATAGAAGTAGGCCTGGCCAATGACACAGCGGAGTCAGGGCTGCACTTTTCCGAGTTTCACCCTGCATGGAAGGCTTTGTTTACTGACACACGAGGCAGACTAGCAAACAGATTCAACACCTTTTAATCATCAAAAACTATGCAGGTTCATGATTGTTCATATTTAGAATAATTACATAGAATTGCATAGAAATATTCCAATATCATCATTCATATTCCAGAATCCGAGAACAAAGAATCACAAAAAACAACGCCTCGGCTCGCCTCTACTGATTCCCTGGCCCTTTCCACTGTTCAAAAACACATCGTCGGCTTGGCCACAAGCAGAAAGATGGTCACAAAGAGCATGACCTTTGGAGCAACAATAAACGTCCAGTTTAACAATGTTTAACAGTCATTTTACAGAGAAAAACATGATTAAACACTTTGATTCGATGGGTTTATATGGGTTATACACTAGAAACATCTAGAAACAAGTATATGTCTCTTGAAATATGTCCCTATTGGAACATTTTTTTGCCAAATCCATTGGGAAATTCATCTCCAGATCCCAATGTACGGTACATGTTGGTAATCGAAGGGGGTTTCGCCGCAGAAAGGGTATCTTCGGATTCGTTGGGCTCTATAACCATCACCAGGTCTTTTGCACGCGAATGATGAGGGGGCTGATTGGTTGCACTCCAGAGCCATTTCCATGATTCTCATTGATTTTCCATGTGTGCCAACATCGTACTTTGATCAGAAAACTACTAGAACATGGTGGAACCAAATGTCAAGATCAGCCCCCCTGGAAGATCTTCCAAGTTTCAAACGCTGAAGCTGGGCCCACTGTGCCCGCTGTGCAGCGGCAGCGGTGTGGACTTGGAGATCTTGTCGGACATCTGCGGTTGTGGGCCGCCACCGGTGGTGGGTTTTGTGGATTTTTGGTCGGAAAGTCAGGCATGATCCTGACGATGACCATCAGTTGAGAATTGTTGAGAACTGGGATTGAAGTGGCATCCATTTGGGTGCTTCATGAAGATATGTGATGGGTCTAGCTTTGCGATTGTAGAGCAATTTGAAGTTACGGATCTATATCTATCCACGCGTGTTCAACTCCAAATAGCTACTGTAGGATTGAAATCTTCACTCCCATTTGTTTTGACCAGTTTTCCCATGGTATTCCCTAAAATTTCTCCAAACATGGATCAGGATCATTCCTTTGGCGCAGGACGCATCACCACCAGGCCTGGCTCAGAAGAGACTCGATCTTGTCTGCATCGTGCACCAACTGATCCTGACGACTGGTTGGAAGAAAGTACCTCTTTATTCATCGGAAATAGATTGGGATATGGATTGGTATGGTATATATGGATTGCTGTGGATACAAATTGAATTGTATATAAACGAACCTGTATAAGGAAAGCAAATCATTTGTATAAACTGAGATATACTAAATGTCTATTTGTATGAGCATGGATTGATATGGTATCAATGGATATACTATGATATAAGTTGAATACCACGAACAAATTTCCATCGCCAACTGAGATTGCTGCAGGGTATAAAATGTGTGATGTGGGATATCATATGGTCATGTGTGTCCTCAAACAATGGGGAACCCCAAGCACATATTTTCCAAAAGAAGATGGAAAGTATCTGGACAAAAGAGTTGCTGTCAGCATCAGGAAGTTGAATCCTGGCTTACAGCCATGCAGGATAGTGTTCTCAACCCACCAGAAATGTCTGCCCATTCTTTCAAGCTCTGCTCTTGAATACAAACTACTATATGTGCTTATGATCGTATAATATTCTATATGTATTGCTGTATTGCACACATTGCACCACGCACTGGCTAACCTGACTTGGAGATCCAACAAGAATCCAACAATTGGAGATTCACCAAGAAAAAGCACCCGCAAATACAAACTTACAGAGAAGAACATAAACCAACCGACGATGATTTCCAGCCTCCGCCTGCTTTTCAGCTTGCTGAATCGCAGAGGCGATTGCTGGTGCCTGCTTGAAGTCTCACTTTTGAAGGCGTGAATTTCAGGGTTGCACTGAGAAGAAATGGGAACCTCCTAGACTCCTAGACTCTGCACCCTGGGTGCATGTTCAAGCCCAAAGCTGGCATTTTGATCTTTCATTCCTGTTGATTTTCAGTGTTTCCCAAAGATAGAAGAATTTCCCAAACATGGATCAAGCGTGGCCATCGAAAATCTCCCATTTATAGATTATCTGCGCAGCTATAGACCTGCATTTAGTTCAGTGATTTTCAATTGCCATGTTTGATGACACCAGAGAGTATCAACCAATATTCCATCAATATCCCATGTGTATTTATTATAACATATTCCCATTCATTCCCAATAAATCCCCCAAAAAACAATCAAATCCGATTATATTCTCATTGAATCCCATGAAATCCAGTATTCCCAAGAAAAATCCCATGATTTCCCATTAAAATCATGGGATTTCTGGGATCCCCAAACCCGACCTCCTTCAGCTTGACCCCCGCCAGCTTGGCCAACTGGGAGTCCAGGTTGCGTTCCTTCCATCAGCGTCATCCATGACGACTGGATGCTTTGGGGGTGCATTTTGGGAAACCTCCATGTGGCAATGCGCATGGGATGGAATTGGCTTTGAAAATGACAAATCCAAAGCTTGGTCCATTTGCAGATAGGAAATCTAGCCCTCTTGGGGGTGCTGTGGAACCGGGTAGCCTATCTCCAATCTAACCCAATTGACACCTTCAGGTTTCAAGGCCAGCTGGCCGGTGACTTGAACTCCCTCTGACAGATTACATCTTCCAGGTAGGATGGTCAAGAAAACCATATTGTTTGAAACCACCAATCAACCAACCCGGACCCATATTCAACCCCGGATTGAAATCTTTACTCCTATTTCATTTTAGAGAATATCTTCAAAAAAAGAACGCACAACTCCCTGGATCCAAGACTTCAGTGGCTCCCCCGGCAGTCCCGATCAGCCAGCGCGCCACTGGGCTTGGAGCCCAGGAGTGCCTCCAGGATCTGGGAGCATTGGGATTCTTGGAGGATAATCATGGAAATATTGGGGAATAAATGGGAATCATCAACAAGACATGGAGATATAATAGAACTATCATGGGGATATAATGTGGTAAAGCCAATGCCGCAAACTAGCCACCTTGGGGATGGCTGGAATCCCACCCATGTCTGATATAAAACATTGAGGATGGTCGATTCTTGGGTTTGTCACATGAAACCCAAACAGCCAAGCAGCTATCTTTTTTCTCAACAAGTCCTTTGGATTCCTTTGGGTCCCCTTGGCATCTGGAAATCATGGGCATCCCATCGCAATGATCGAAGGCCTGCGCTGGCTGTGAAGGCAAAGGCGTCGCAAGCGGCGGCAGATTCGCCTGGCGACATGGGCCCTGTGGGGTCTGCTGGGTCTGGGGATGAGCTGAAGGTATCGGGTATCCTTCAAATCAATTTCATTTCGAAGCAGAAATCACTCCAAGCACCTCAAGAGTCCAATCCCAACACGGACAATGAACAAATGGATGTCGTCCAACTTTTGGACACACGCCATTGCTTGTAGCTTATCATCCCCTTAATACATTACAGCCCCAAGATTGTAAATCTTAACTGTTTGATCATGGGATTGGTTGAAGGAACCTGCAGACCAATCCTGGTGTTTACCCCAAGTATATCCAAATCCAAAGTCTTGCCACACAATTTCCTGAATCTTCAGCCAATACTGGGATTTGAACGTTTTTGCTGAAACGCCAAATTCTATGTCATTGGTGAAGAATTTCCTCCCTGTCTCAGCTTTCACGGGCATGATCGTTGGCACCGCAGTCGCCGCAGTTGCTGGCTTTGGCCCCTGGAAGGCTGGTCAGATTGGCGACAATATTTCATAGGAGCATGCGGGGCTCCAACACACGGAGCCGTCAGCTATCGAGTTCAAACCGCTTTCAACAGGTTGCTCTTGGCACTGGCTTCTGCAATGACTTGGAAGGGTCCGGACATGCCTCAAACATTACATCATTGTCATCATTGTGTTCGTTATCATTATGGTTAGTTTGTATTCTTGTGCTGAGTTGTACCGGTATCATTATCATTATCATCATTATCATCAATATCATCATTAAATTATACATCATTATATATAGAACACTATAGAACTATACTACATGATATCACAAACACACTTCACGTCGCTGGACACCGTCACTTGCAAATTCACTCGCCTGAACTGCAGAATTCAGGCTCTGAATGACCTGACACAAGATGCAATGCTGCGACAACTACTGAAATGCGCATGAAGCCACCACACTGTGATGTTTTCGTCTGGGCAAAAGTTGGCAGAGGCATCCAAAGCTGCTGGCTGCTTACAAAATACCGATGAATCGCCAAACACAAGAGAAGAATGACAACACTCGAAAAGACTTCAGCAAAACATCAAACGCAACTTCCCCACCGTAGGTGGTGGTGGGGGTTTCCCAAGTTCCCAGCCTTGCTGGTGGCCAGGAAAGCATCCTTGCAGTCACCCGACAGCTCCTCTTGATACTTCTGCAGGCAGTCCAGGATTCCCACCTCGCTCCACATCTCCCGGACTTCGCACCCAGATCAACATGGATCAGTATGGATTGGTGTTCCTAAGTAGAGTTAGTTATTCCAAATGGTAGGATACACATATATACAATTTAGCATAGCCATGGAACATGACCCATTTATAGATGATTTATGGTGATATTTAATGATATTTACCTATTAAAGATGATGGTTTTCCATGGCTATGTTAAATAACAAGAGGGTATATGTATTATATATATATATATATTCACAGTGAGAATTAAACAGTTTTGGGCTCTGCGCAAACTGCGGGAAGTGCAAAGTGTACAGAACTGGAATGGTTCCCTCATGGGGATTCACCACCCCCCCACCTCGGTGACTTTCCCAACCAAAAAACTGCTTGAGATTCGCCCTGAGATACTTGCGGTTGTTGGTGGCCAATAAGCCCGAAACATAAATCCAAACATTGTTGCGGTCACTGACACAGGGGCGTTCTCAAACTACATACCATTAGATTATATTACATCCCATTAATTATATCCCATGACTACGCCAACCCATCATCGTCCGTGCTGATCTCCAAGACCCAGGCGTGAAGCACATCACAGTGCTGATCAATGGCAGCGCTGCAAACGAAGGGGACCTGGGACGTGGCAGATCGACATCTGGGTCCAAGGTCAAACCCGATGTTGCAATCACCTATTTTTCACCAAACTCTTGCTTGAATCCATTTGAAATCATTTGAATCTTCACTTTTCATGTTTAAATCACTTTAAAAATCGTTGATTTGCCTGGAGAATCTTCCAATCCGCATTTCAAATCCCCAGATTTTCCGGTTTTTGACCTGCAGAGCTTCTCAGGTGAGCTTCTCAGGTGCCGGGCCGACTTCCCCAGATCGCGGCGGCAGTCCTCTGAGATGTCAGCACCTCAGCAAACCATGGGTTCCATGGGGAGTTCATGGGAAAATCACGGGGAAAATCATGGGTTTGGATGTATATGCTCTCATCATGTTCTATGCCATGTTTGATTTATCCGAAACCTATCCATGTTGGTCAATAACTTTGATATACTTTAATAACATATCACTTGGTTACACTTGGTTTGTTTAAGAAAATCCAGACTGGCAGGTGGTGTCCTGGCCCACGGCCCACCAGCTCCCCAAGTTCATCTTCCTGGAAAGAGAGATCACAGGTCAACATATCAATGTGTCCCAACTTCTGGTTCATGGTTTCAAGCAAGCCCAAAATATGCATGTCAGTTGGGATTGTCATCCCAAGCAGGGTTGAAAATGAATGCTTGAAACCACCCATCAAACCTTTTATGAAACCACTGACTAGAACAACAAATCTCCAGTGCTATTGCTGCCCCAACTTTTTGAACATCAAATTCCCTCCAAGTGAGATCTATCCAAGAAACCAAACTGATCCCAGTTCACCAACCATCAACAAAAACTGAGTTAACCGTCAGATTCGTGAAAAAGAGATCACAGCATAGTGTATAGATCGTTGGGGATCATCATCCGATTTCTATGGTTGAAGATAAACCTTTTGGAACCACTAGAGTATAAATCATTTAAGTGATATATAGATATACTAAATTTGGAACATATAAACCAAATTTCTATAGTTGAATGACTAGTCATCATTTAAGGACTATGCAAGCTCACTTTTCCACTCTACGAAAGACGCACGCGCCACGTCTGAGTCTTCCCACGGTGTTGGCCCAAGCAGTGAACCTGTGATCTGGCCTGAGCTGCAGGGGATATCATGGCTCTGAAAATGAAGTAGCTAACAAGTTATGGCAACTTCAACGGGGAAACCGATGATTAACTAGTGGATTACAGGATTGAACCAACTTTTTGATACTTTCTGTTTATCTATGGGGAATCATCCGTGAAGCAAGATTAATGATCAATATTGGGTTGATAAAAACTTTAAAACCAACCATTTTAAGGAAATGCCGTTTTGTTGGGTAAATCAATCGTAAGATTTTGGGGCACCTATTTTCATACAAACCCCATATTAGGAACAACTTATCCCAAAAACATGACATGTGGGATTCAGATCATCCTAATATATCAAAATTAGGTATGTTTTTTTTTTGCTAAGTATCAAGCATATTCCATCATATTCCTCCATTTCTGGCTGAACGACCACTCAGGATGAAACCCATTGACCAACCATAACAAGGTTAATATGTGTCAATTTTAATGCAGGATGGGTCTGTCCAGAAACCCTCCGTTTCTGACTAACGAACACATCCCGTTCACAAACTGCTTGGTGGTATCAAGCAATCCGACAAAATCTCAAAGTCGATCAGCATCATCATCATTGCATGTCTTCGCATGAACATATGAAGCAAATGGAACTGGGTGTTTCTCAGAGTGCGTACCCCAAGATCAACCCCCAAATCATGATTTTCATTGAGTTAAGTCAACCATGTTAGGTTTTTTCTTCAAATGCGGGGATAAGATCAACCCCCCAAATCATCACATTATCTAAACATAACTTCACCATGTTATCCCTCCAAATCATGAGTTACATTAACTTAACCTTGTTAAACCATAGGTGTTTCTCCATGTTTGGTGTCCCCATGGTGTCCCCCGAGCTCGTCGCTGTGGAACAATGCGCCACCGCGTCCTGGGAACCATTTCTCTCCAGAGGTGCAGCTCTTTCAATGGGGAACACATGGGGAAAATATATGAAAATATAGGGAACACATGGGAAAATGATGGGACAATGATCAGAACATGATGGCAAAAATGGTGATCAACTCCTGGAATCCCAGCAAATTTCACAAAATCAGTTTCAAACAGTTTCATCAGTTTCATGCCACATTTGGACGTTTTTTTTTCCGGGGGATGCCGCCAGCTTCACCAGCAGCGCGCCTTCTGACACGAATCTGGGGCCGCGCTGGCATGCCGCGTCTTGTGCAGTTGTGGAGCTACCACTTCCTGCAAGGATCGAACGGCCTGGAGATACGGCATGCAGTATGTCCAACCACTGAACCTTCATCTTTAAATGGCAATTGTCCATAGTTATATAGTTGTATCTATAGTTGTGTTAATTTACTGGAGGGTAGCAACCCACCAAAAGATAGGACATGATAGAACAGTAATGAACATTATCATTTTCTTGTATTTAACTTGGAGTTTACCCAATTCTATCTCTTTGGGCTGTTGCAGAAGAAAAAAACATGAACATCACCCATTGCCATTCATTTCTTCCATTCATATACCCATTTCGAGAAATGTTTTCAACAAATTTATAGGCCACAAAAACCTGCGAAAATCTTCCCAGTCACGTGAGCGCCTGGACCATGTTGTTCACTGAACTCCTCAGGATTTCTCTGCTGCGGCCGGCGCTGCTTTGGGGGTTCAAGATAATCTTTGGGATGTGACAAGGGTCAAACCATTGGGAAACCAGTTTAGACATGTAGACCGACCCACTTCAAAGGCCGCCGATTGTGGGCAACCTTGAACTAATTTGATGGGATGCACAACACCATGGTCTGGCTCTAATGATCACTGGCTTTGTTCCTTGGAACCCGCACCTTCAAAGCCATCACGTCTCCAAATTTTGAAGCCCAGAGTGCAGGATGTTCAACAGAAAATTAACCAACTCACAGTTGCAGCCCTTAGGTAGGGCGCCCCTTAAGCAGTTGGAGATTAACCTACCCCATGGCCTATACGAGGAACTCACATCTGCATAAACATCAAACAGCGATTCCAAGAACCTGACAGCATATCCATGACAAGCGGATCTGGCTCTCGAATGGGCTGCGCACTACCTTGGGCTTCAGATGGACTGACGCCAACCTATCTGGGTATGGGTCAAAGCGCGAAATGGCACGGTTGAGACGAAGCATGACCAGAATCTGGGAGTCCAAGTTCTGAATTTGTGGCCCTAAATCTTCATCATGCTAAATCTTCACCATGCAGGTCGAAACTCCTTGTTATGTCTGCTTCATAGAAGTGATATCATAGATGTATCACAGATTGCACCCATGTTCCATCTATTTCCTCCATACTAACAACATCCAACAACACCTTTTGGCAGGGTTAAGTACCATGTCTACTTGGGGAACTATTTCAGGATCCCATCATAGATTGCCTCCGGATCAGATCCATTTCCGCATGCGACTGCGTGCCGCACTGCGCGCCGCACACCGGCCCGGGCTCCACCACCAGGCGAGACATTGCTGGAGCGCAGTTGGAGTTCCAAGCCTTCCATCGTCAGTGATTCGTCAGCGATCCAACCTCTCCAATTACGATGAGGTTATCCTCGCTCTGCTTCTTCATCTTCACCCAACGACGCACTGATTCGCCTCCTTGCAACATCCAGTTCGCAATTGGCGTCCTCACAGTTAGCAACTTGCTTTGAAGATCAGCTTGGGACTGGATCCTGGTATCCTCCACCACCAGCTTTTCGCCTCCCAGATCTGTTCCAAAGATTGCGATGCACCTCTGCTAGGAATGCAGGTCGTAGCTTCTGAACTTTGCGGTCGTAGCCTTTGCTTGAGAGGTCCCCAAGCATATCATCATATAATAATTATCATATATTATTAATCAATATCGTATAACATAAATGTTCCGCATTCTAAAGATATAGATTCCCCAAATGGTAGATTTCCCGTTGCCAAAAATGAATAACAGCAACCATTCGCAAAGCCAGGTAGCTCAGCAAACCATTCACTTCGCATTCGACATCCGTGGTCTGTGTATAGACCCCTGCTGCAATGCCACGCTGCATCCAGTCACCGAGGATCTGAATGGAGTTGGCGTATTTTGCTTCGAGCTCTGAAGTGTCCTCAAGGGAAGCCCTTGGAGATTTTGGATCCTACATGGATCCATCTGGCGGGTATTTGATAGGGGGAAGGGATTGCAGCCAAAACATGCCAAAAAATTGTGTAATAGACTTAAAACATCCTAAAACATCTTAAAACGCACTAAAATGCCCAAAAGCTCGGAGGGACTTATGTGGTCAGGGTTTCCGATTTTGAGGATCTATGAAATCTGTGTCACTCATAGCCCCCTAGTTCTCATTAGTTTTCAACACCTTTCAAAATCAGGCGTTCAAAACGCTGTGGCAGGTCCTTCAAGACGTCGTAGCCCCAATTCTTTCGAGATGTTTGCCACAAGTGTTCCTCAGGAAGCACTAAACCATGTCCACCAAACTCACCTACTACCTTGATGAACGTCTGAAACCTTTCGTCCTCAATCGGAAAGGTGGCTTCGGGATAGTTGTGGTGATCAACGATATCGCCCACTTCGAAAAAGTTTCCGCCACTGGCAATGTTCAGCAGCCTTGAAGGATCATAAGCCTGCAGCCACTTGGCAATTTCCAGCGTGTCATGCTGCCCCCAGGCTTCATTGAAGGGCACCCAAACCACAACCGCTGGGCTGTTGTGGAGGCTATCGACCATCTCTTTCAGCTCTATCAGAAACTGCTTCCTGGCCCAGTCCGGCCATGCGGCATCTTGCCCTCCAGGCTCCAGGCGAGTCCAGGGTGGAACCTTGAAACAATCGCCCTCCTTCTCAGTAGCAGATGCTTGGTCCTGCCACACCATGATGCCAAGCACATCGCAATGGTAGTAGTACCTGCAAATGCTGAGCCATCATTAGCCAGTCCCTGCAGGACTGAAGCTAAAACCCTTCAAATCTCAGCTGTTCAGATCTGTTCAATGGACAAACGACATCAAACCTCTATTCACAGAGCTCTTCCCACCCAGCCTGCGTGGTTCCAGCTTCACATGTTTCCGAATCATGTTGAACCCAGCTTCTTTCAAGAACTCGATATCGGATCTCATGGCCTCATCTGATGGGGCCGTCAAAAGTCCATCCGGCCACCAACCTTGATCCAAGGGGCCCAAGTGGAAGCACATCTCACCTGGGTGGTTGAGTCACACACCCTGGAAAAAACATATAAAAAAAAACATGATTAGATTCCCTTCCGGTAATCAAACGTGGCCATGGGAATTGCCCTATCAATGGAGGTTTTCAATGGGAAACTCATTTATAACTGGTGAATTTCCCTATGCCATGTTTGATTACCAGAGGGTATATATGATTGTGATTCATTGGGGGCTGATCATTTCACCATTCATCCTTAGGCGTGAAATTAGATGGAACTAATTGTGGGGCCCAATGACTTTCTATTTTTTGGGATGGAACTTGACGTCATTTCAAAAAAACAAACAGTTGATACCATCCGGTTATTTAACATAGCCATGGAAAATCCCCTATAAATGGAGGTTTCAACGGGAAAATCATCCAGAATTCTTCATTTTCCATGGCTATGTTAAATAACCAAAGGGAAACTAGTAGCAGCCAGTGGCCATTCAGGGTCATCCTCCAGTGCCCCTCCTCATCCTGTTGCTTGCCCACTCTACGTATCCCCACATAGGACTGCACCGAATCCACCAAGCCTTGCTCCGGCCCCGGATGCTTCGCATCAAGCAGCTGAAGCTGCAAGTCGTAGAGGTGAGGACTTTCCGGTGACCAAAGCTTGGCACCTGGCATAATCAGCTGAGTTGGTAGATGGATCAACAGCTACTGCAGATTTAGGATAAATACAACATCATAACTGAACATTTACCAACTTGTTTTTGGTATCAGAAGGATACCTGGGTTTGATCTATGTCTAAAGCCTTTGTATTTTGTAAGAAGAGTTTTCCGTCATCCCGGAGTAGATCGAATATACTACCACGTCCAATATCGAATCATGTGTTTCTATGTCTATCTAAGCCAGAATGGCTTTTCCATGCTTTTCCTTTTTTTCTGTGTTGCTATATCACCATGAAGCCACTCAGTATAATCCCCTGAACCCGACAAAAATTGCCCTTGCTTTTGGGCATTGCTCACCTGGCAGTTCCAATTTCAAGACGTCTTTGCTGTTCCCTTCCACCTCCAACACCTCGGGGATAGGCATGGAGCAGCACCTCCCTCTGAGGATGGCTTGAAGAAAATTGAGAATTCAGCCAACAAAGAGCCAAATCCAAACATGATAAACATGAGAGCTCTGAGAGCTTGACAAACAAGTCAAAAAATAAAAATAAACTAGAATCTCCAAAATTCTCCAAACAAATCCAAAACAATACGTCCTTCCCACCAGACTTCACGCCACAAATGTGGATGATTCAACCCAAATCCGAAAACGCTCCAGCAATTTTCAGCCACCCAGCCACCTTGTTCTCCTTCTCCATCAGCACCACGCGCAGTTTCAGGTTTGGTTCAGCCTCTGAAGCCTCTGGGGCCACGGAAATCTGAAGCTGAACACAGGGAGGCTCCAAGCGCTCGGTATGAAGTCTCAGATCTGAGATGTAGGTGGCTGGAACCTCACAACATGGCTGGAAGATGCTGGAAGAGTGATGTGCTGGCAATTACCAAACACAAGGAAAAGGATGAACAAAGTGGCTGCAATGAACTTGATCTGAAAAAAGGCAAGATATGGCAAGATTGTTTTCCCATGTTTTCGAAACTCCTGGTGGATCAAGGATGATAAAGGACATCAACAAAAACACTGAAAAAATATGAACAAATCATCTCCAGGTCTTCCTCTGAGAAGCTGTTTCAAGCCAAACAGTCTGCCAAATCCCAGAGACCCGGCTGTACCAAATCCCATGAGGCGCTTTCGACTGCTTGCCACGGGCCTGGAAGTTCCCAGTCGCATCGATCACACGCACCACCAAGTGGTTCAGATCCTCGGTTTCCGTAGAATTTTCTGAACCATCGCTATTGCTTACTATCACTATCACTCACTATCACTATCACTATCTGTTTCTGGGGGGGACCCCACGTCGAAGTGGACAGTCCACCATATTTCATAGGCGTTTCCACTTCCAAAGTGATCCGATGATCTGTCCAAAAATGGGCTACCTTCAAGTTAAGCTGCGGGACATATAAGCATTCAATCCCCATTTAAGGATATTTAAGGTGATGAATGGTGATGCTAAAAACCTCCCAAGATGGGATCCACCACAAGTCCTCCGTAACAGCCTCGGTGATGTCAAACTCGAAGGGGGTGAATCCACCCTGATGCGATCCAACGAATGTGCCATTCACCCACACCGTTGCGCTGTAATCCACGGCTTCGAAGTGTAGCAGGAGCCTGGAAAGGTTGATGAACCAACTCCCAGGTAAATCAGGTAAGCATCTCAGCTCAGGAAATGGAAGGGGTTTGAAACTACCTAACACCTGACAGTTTCTTGGTTGGTGATGTTGGATGGAACATAGATACAAAAAACATCAAACTCTTCTGAAACAATTTTTTCTGAAAACCATGCCTGGAAGTCTCGAGTTTCTGCACCTCAAAGCTTCTATGATACCAGAGTTCCTCCTCCGGATCCAATTTTCTCTGAACTCCCCCAAGCTTGGATTCCAAGCAGAATGGCACCAAAATCTCCTGATCCGACTCTCTGACTTCCAACATCTCCTTTGGGCTGGGATCCGTTCCCGCCTTGCTGATCCGACAGCGCCATAGGCCGTTAAGGCTCTTCCAGGCGTTTCGGCGGAGCTGGGGCCGGGGATGCTCGGACCACGGGAGATCCGGGAGATCTGGCAACTGAGCACCCCAAGTTGTCGTCAGGTGCTTCTCGGACTTGGAATTCCCCATGTTTTTCGGGCACAAAAATCCGAACAACTGAAGGGCTGAGACAGCTTGAGCCACTTTGAAGCCGGGAAGTGTTCACATGTGTTAGCTGAATGGCCGAACCCTCCTGTGCTGGCAGATCTATAACTTGGATTTGTTTATTTAAAATCAACAAAGAAAAGACAACCAAAACATATATCCCCTATGGATTCCCGAATTTCCGGATTTACCATTGGGAAAGTGAAAAAACACCTTCAACAACTCCAGGACAACTGATATAAGAGGAACTTTCTCATAACCTTTGCCTGATTCGCATCCTGGGTCTCCCGAACCATCCATCAGATCAAACTGCAATGGCCCAGGAAAGAGCTGTCGAATGGACTGAAGGCAGGTGCTGCAGCTCAGGTCCGAGGGATTGTCACTGTGTGATGATCCCTTTGACTAAGCAAATTGTTGTCAATAAGCAATTTCTTGTGGTGCTTGTCCCAGATTTTTGGGGCCCAAGTTCCCCCCAAGATACCCCAAGAAATGGCTTACAAGAAATGGCTGGCAGTCTTCCTTGACTCAAACGCCAATGGCTTGCACATAGTAAACTTGTGGAGTGGGAACTTATCTTGAAACAACCAACAGATATATAATGTCAGGCAAAATAATAAACTGCAACACAGAATAAGCTGGCTCTTCCATTCCAGATGGGGCGCTTGCAACTTGATTTGGTTCAACTTGGAGACCTTCAAACTGCGTTGATCAAGATATCTTGTTACGTCTTCAGTTTCGCTGAAGTTGAACAAACAATTGTAGAAAAAAAAGAACCATGGGACCGAAGTCGCTGTAGTCGTACACCCCATCACGTCAACATTCGGATGGAACGCCCCACCGCTCCTCTGCCGGAACAGCTGCGTCCTGCCGTGACAGCCCCAGCCTGCCTCTGTAGCTGGGTTTTGCCCAAACATTGGGAAGAGAAACAAAAAACCTGGCAACTATCCAAAGGGAAACATAAGACAACGGATGGAATGGAACATGATTTTCCTGACCACGAGATGGAATCAGGTACCCTGCTTGGAAGAACCCAATAAACGCTCCTCATTCACAAACTCAACAGTGTAGCCCGGAGCACCCACCTTAGTTTGGCAGGTCTATCCTAATCACTCCTCCACGTCTGCTTGAATTGAGATTTTGAACACCGTCAAACGCCCACACATCAGACTATACCATGTGATGCCTGCCTTCTCTGTTTTTTCTGTTGGGTTCTTATTGGTTTCGGTTTCATCATGTTTCATCCCCATTTCGTTTGCAAATCTGCTCCACATCTTTCAAGCGATACAAGTCTGATATAGTCTGATACTATCGGCAGCATGGGGCCCCGCACCATTCTCTGCAGTTGCTGGTCTAACTCTGCCTCTCGACCTCCAGAATGCTGGAAGCAACCGACTGACACATCATTCTATACGCCATCTCTCCATATCTCTCCCATTTTTATTTTCCGGATTGACTTCATCACCATGTACTGTCTACTTCTGTAGAATCTCGATGGCACAGTCAAATCAGTGCCCACAGAAGAATTCCTTTACCATCTACAAGTCTATCCCTTCTGTTCAACGAAGAGGAAGGTTCCTTGCATTTCCTCCAGCAGCATCCAAAAGCAATATGGGTTGTTCTTAAAATGGGGGATCGCCAAGTCACCATGGGTTTCAATACTAAAAGTCTAATGACTTGGACGATTTGGGGTACCCCCATGACTTACGAAACCTCCACCTAGGACCTAGGGCAATCTCTCAACAATTTCATCAATATCGCTCCGGTGTGAAATCACCATCGTTCGTGGCAGACAGATCTCCCCATTTTCTCAAATAGCAAATCCATGCTAAACCTATTCAGCTGGGGTTTACATGATATCCCCGATTATGCCAAAGAAATTAAAGGTATCAAAATCTTCTGGTAACCCCCCAAAAAGATAGAATAATCTCATATATATTCACGTATCATCTATCATTTAATTACCCAACATATCACTATAGAACGTCACCTTAAATTCCGCTTCTTTTCGGTGGTTGCGATCCTTGCCCACCTTCCAGCCCCACACCTCGAGGAGGAGACCCACCAGGCACCATTTCGATGACCTGCGCCTAGCCACGGCTTTTTTTCGTCAGATCTTCGGAGGCTGAAATCGGCTGAAAAGGTGATGTTGAAGAACGAAGAAAACTCCTGAACCTTTGGACAACATGTGATTTCGAAAAAATATTTTCAGTCAAGGATTGTTTTTAACCAACAAGGAATGAGAGAAAGTGAGAGAAGTTGGACAAAGCATAAATGGTGGATAGAAATAGAAATAGATGTGAACCAACAAATCATACAGAACGCGATTTGGAAACTATTTGATCAACAAGAAAATCTTCCAGCTACTTTGAAACCACAGAAATACAGGTTGACCAACAAAAAAACGCGTTAGAATCGAACTGTTGGTAGTGTGAATAGAGATGGCTAGAGCCAGTGTTAGCCTCCCAAGATGGATGCCTAATAATCTGAGGATGACCAAATAGAATCCAAAAGCTGTTTGTTGCATCGAAATGACACCTTTCCCTTCACCATTCTATATGGCTACAATGGAGCCACCACAGCTGCCATCCCATCCACTGGTTGAAACACTGTTTTTCCATGTCAAAATGGCCATAGCTTGCGCGATAAATACCACATGTTCCAACAAACCCCAAATTATCATATATTGATGACCTATCCCGTTATATTCTCAGAATATCTGACAATACATTCCAAAGTATTTCTTTGTTTATCCCGTTATATGTCCTGTACTTGTGTATATTAATATATATATATATATGCATACCGTACATACCCTATGATCCAAGTAGCTTCTTAGAAGGTGTCTGGGGCGTGATTTGGGGCTTAAGTAGTACCTTCTCAGGAGGTGTTTGGATCCAGAGAGATAGTAATAATATATATATATATACATGTTTTACATATATTATAATAGTTATATGTGTATACATCCCGCCATAGCCGCATGATATCCCCACTAAACGCCGTTGCCACAAGTTCTTTTGGGCTTTCCCGCAGCCTGGTTTGCACCCTGCAGCTGATCAAAGAACGCCTGGAACTTTTGCCAGCCAACCCATGAACAAAATAAGCAACAGGTATGGGCCATGAGTGTACATACAAATGGATACTGTATTTTTTTATTGCTCGTGTGTATGTTTGTCCAATAATTTGCATCTTGTCCAATTCAAGCAACCCTCAAAGTCAACACTCGATAGCCCAGTTGAGGACTTGTAAACTATCCTGGTTGACTGTCCTTCAAGATCAGCAATATAGATATATAATCAAGATATAACATATTGTATCATTATATATTCGTTTATAGTAGGTTAATGTTGTCTCTGGATTGGGAATGTGGTTTGGAATTGCAAAAGTATTGGCCCAAACATTCCAAATGTTTCCACATAGGTCTGAACTACAATAGTTTTTTGGCCCCAAACGTGGTATTGCAGTGCAAAAATGCTTCCCGAACAAACATCCAAGGGTATGAATACGTCGATGGCTTTTGGAACTATATGAAGGAGTTCCACACTGGGGTCGGCATCTGCGCAAAGGCTTCCAAATCCTCAAATTGCAGTGTCTTGTCCCCTGAACCAATCACATTTCAACATAGCATACTAGCATGTATCTAGACATATAGTCATCGATCATCCACATTGTAATATAACAATGTATAATGTAAACATATGTACCATACATAACAAAGGCATACTTCCCATGTACACGACCTATTATCTATTGCTATACTTATCTCTATACACCTGTATCAATCAAAGCTAAGCAATCCACACGCCTTGTTGAAGGCTGATGCAAAATCATCGCCGCCACCAGAGAAGGCTCCCTGGACACCTAGAAATCTGGGAAGCTTCTGACAGGTGCTGAAAGGAGCGGTTGATCTCAAGGGAACAAGGAACAACTTGAATTATAGGGAAATAAGTAATTCAATGTAATTCATCACTATTCGAGTAGGGGTGTTACGTTTGCTATCGGGAGTTTTCTATATTCAAAAGCAGGTGTTCACAACAGAAACATGGAGAAATCCTTTGCACTCCAGAGGCTAACCATATTTCAGGAGGTGGTCCGCAACAATTACCCAGTTGCCAATGGCCCCGCTTATGGGTACCATTTTCGATCAACTGCGGATCCGGCCGCTGCCACCGTAGCTTGGACTTCCCCCAATGAGGGATCCATGTTCCAAAACGGATCCGCAAAATTCACTGCCAGAGCCCGGGTCACTGCACCAGGTTTCCAGCTGGTGAAGTCTGGAGCTGTCATCCCATGGATGGATGGCACAAGATTTTGTCAAACATATTACACCGATTTCAATGATACCCTGAGGGAAACTAACATAGATGTGAAAAACCGATGGTTCTTGTCGGAGAATGATCTACAAATGATGGGTGTTCCACATCTATGTTAGTTTACAGGAAAGAAATTGAAAGTGTCACCCATCATCCACTATTCATTTCCTGAGCCAGGCACACAAAGCCAGGCATTGAAAGCGTCGCATCTGAAGCCTTGCAGCGCCTGGCCCAAGCAGCATGTGTCAACGTGCCACGGGGCATGTGTCAAGTCCTACCAGCTAAATGGGACATAGTGGGACTATCATTTGGTTTGTAGAAAAACGATACACTAACAAAACCACAATGACAAACACCATAGAAAACCAATAATTTTTTGCTGTTGATCCGGGGTTGACATTCTGGGCCATGGGTCGGAAATCAACAAGTTCTTTGAACAGCAAAATTGGCCAGGCGATATTGGGAATTGTCAAGTGATCCCTGGGAAAATGAGGCAAGTAAATCCACAACATATCTCAACGCAAGTAGGGATTGAATGTTCTTGTTGGTGCAAATCAAGACATTTATTGCCCCACCGGTGCCTGCACCCTCAGGCTGGCTTGGATGAAAAGGGTTGGAACTAGTGTCTGTCGGAGAAACAATGCACTGCTACTGCAGGTGTGTGCAGTCATAGAGATCTGGTCGATCAGTCCATGATGTATTGCTAGGTGCTGCGAGACATAGACCACCAATGAAAAATGCATCAGACCATATCAGACCAAGTTGTTTGTCAAGGATGTTCATCCGCTGCTGCTGTCAAACCATGCTGCATCAGGGATCCTTTGGTCTACCTATCGTCCGCTTGAAATGGTACCATGACCAAGCAATTTGCCGTGCGAACTTCTTTGGCTCAAAGCCAATAGCTCATGACCGTGCAGTGCAGCCAAGTGAGCAGTGTTCAAAGTAAGCAATGTCATTCCAGGAAATACTGGTTGGTGCATATAGGGATTCAGCTCAAGGATGATGATCATCACTATACATCAGGAAGTATAATCACATTTATTGAGAACCACCAGGGCCACCAGGGGTTCTGATCACTGCTCAAGCAACATCCAAGCTTCCACACTAACTGCAATACGTGATTTCACACACCAATCACCCAACTTCTAATTCACCACCTGCGTTACTTGTTCATTAAACATTGTCCATCTCTTCAAATTCAGGCATTGTTTATCAGTAAACATCACCCTCCAAGACTCCATCGCACCCTCCATCGTTTTGTCATTTCTTCGCAGGACGCTTCAGCACCGATGTGGCCGGCCGCTTCGATGGGGGGCCCTTTTCTTTGACCTGAGGCGGTGGCCCCAGCTGCAAGAGAAACTCTCTCCAGGTAGAGGGACAGATGCTTTGCAGGATCTTTGATGCACTATGTACATTATGTGATATACATATACATGATGTATATTCATGTATATATACATCAAAATAATACTTTGACTCACCTATATACTCACCTATACGTATATATATATATATATATACATACTGCATATATCTGTGTATTATATTATAATATATTATATGTGGTGATCGAAATTGTGGAATGAGAAGGTCTTTTTGTAAAGAACAATGAGGACCCATATAAACCATTGCAAACCCATGATTTTGTGGCGGAACTCTTGGCATCTTCGAAGTATCTTTCGAGCTGAAGTCGTGGTAAGCACAGGCCCCAACTGACTTCATTCAAGGTCCAGCGTTGCTTTCGATCTTCCAAATGTCAGGAATGACATTGTCTATAGCATTGACTAGATGGTACTGAATCAATTTCAATCAAGGCATATGGATGCATATGAAATTATTCACACCAAGTTGCTAAGACCTGCATTGTTACACCTTGCCCCACGATATTCCATGACTTGGTCTGAACCAATCTGGCTTTGTCCACTGGGTACCTACAAAATCCAGAGTTTATCATCTATTACCTTAAACTGACATCATATAGAATTATATAAAATTGCCACATCTTGATCCATTGGAATTGATTTTCCCTCGTTTTCCTCTCATTTTTTCCTACAAAAATCACAGCATGCGATGGCCAGCTGAGGAATCCACGAGTCCAGGATGGATCTCGATGGCGCCGGGCCCTGGGGCCTGAGCGAAACATGAACTACGGACCGTGTGGACACTCTGAAAATGTTTTTTTTATTGATACTTTTGGAAACTATATAAATATATTTCATAATTTTAATGACTCTATTTGACACTATGTAACCATATGACCATATTCCTTTTGGAGCGCTGTAAAATCAGCAAAAGAGCCGTTCTACCAGTGGGGTGAGAATTCTTGGATGCATCATCGAAAAACACAGTACCTTGGGAACTGCCATATGATTTGTCTATCACGCCTCTGTTGCTGAACAAAACAAAGTCGCCTCAAGGATAAATATGATGAAGTGAACCCTAATCTGTGAACCAAAAGACCGCATTGACAGCAAATCACAAGGGACCCAAAGACCCAAAGTGTATCAAAGTGTCACATCCCTGTTGGAAACGGTAGTCTCCCAAAACTATCTTCAGGCCCGCTGTATATCTTCGCTTTGTGGACATTCAGCAACATCGATGGCCAATCTTGGAGTGTTAGATACACTGTGACACTGTAAGAAATAAAACTCCAGCATCACTTTTTTCTCATTAGTACAGTAACTCAATGCAATAAAGATACTGAAAGTACCCAGCCAAGCTTTGCCCTTAAGACTCCAACAGTCACGAAGAACTCGCAGGTTGAGGCTCTTTCCGGAAATTCCTCACCAGCTCGGAGGTCAAATCCCATGCAGATCTTTCACATCATCAACCAACCGAACGCTTCCTGAATCTCCAAACAAGTTGTTTTTTTCACAGCAACCTTGGTCAGATTGTTGACGGTCATGGAGTGAATGGAAGACAAATAGGACACAATATAGGACATATATATATATGTATGTATGTATAGGACATGTTCAGGTTTCATAATCCTCCACGAATCCGGCAGCGCCATATCCCTTCATTTTTCATCCTCCACAAATTCAAATAAACAATGTTGAAAAAAAGTGTGAACTTCTCCACTTCTCAACCAATCCTGGATGAATCCTGTGTGTGTCCATCTAAGTTTTCATCTCAGTTCACATACCTTTTGGGTCTTTTTTTTTTTCACATTTCCATTTTGCCACAGATCTTCATAGATTTGGAGGTTTACTAAAATAGGGGTACCCCCAAATCATCCATTTGAATCGCATTTTCCACTATAAACCAACCATTTTGGCTTACCCCTATCCAATGGAAACCCCTCATTTTGCTCCGTCCTTCACGTAGGCCGTGTGCCAAACGCTGCGAAAGGCATGCGCTTGCGCCTGCGGCAACACGGCGTAGCAGCTGCCGCCGAAGCCGGCGCCAAAGGCGCTGGCGCAGACGGCACCCAGGCGACGAGCCTCGGGGTGAGGGACGTCAAGGATGACATGTTTATCACAGATGGATGGTCTAGTGAATGTAAAAATGCTATGGTTTATGATCGTTTATGATGGTTTAATTACATGATATATATATATATATATGTGATATTTAACATGGGGGGCTTCCGAAGTCATAGGGGAATACCCCCAAATCATCTATTTTTGTTTGGGGATTTTCCATTATAAACCATCTGTGTCCTCAAATTTGAGCCAGCAAGAATTGTGATGATCGACAGGTTGGTGGTTGAGTCAGCCACCCAATGCAAAAAGAATATCAGTCAATGGTTGGAGAGTCAGTTCATCTTTTTTTGCGTCGGGAGCATCAAATCTCAAACTATCTCAAATCTATGTTTGAAATTATAATTATAACATAACAATACATAACACCAAAACATGTTTCAAACACAACTTGATCCAAACAACGAAGTGACTTTCATGTACCCTCTGATAAACTAACATAGCTATTGAAGACGGCCATTCCAGTTCGCAAACTGTTCGTTTACGAGAGGGTAACATCTTTGCACGTCCCAACAAACCCAACAGTCTCCTGAAGATTTCCGATCGAAATCTCCTCCGATTGTGCCTCAGCAGGAAGCCATCTTGTCTCCGGCACCAAATTCCTGGCTCCAACAGAAGTCGCAGTCAGTTTCTGAGCACAGAATCAGTGAGCGAACCTTTAGGCTGTTTCCAGGTCCAAAATCAGAGCCAAGGCTGAGAATCTTTGGTTTGACATGGTTTAGACCATGGTAAACCCAATACCACAAAGTGCCAAAAACCATCATTAACCAACACTGGGGGTCATGGTAAACATTTAGGGGTATACTCAATGCCATAAACCTCGATTGGGAATGATTTATGGCATTGGACTTACCACACTCATTGAAATACCATGTCAGCATTGTCAGCCTCAAACATGGAAACAGCGAAACAGCCCAGTCTGAAAACATGACAGCTGAACTGCAAACCAACGTCCCCTTCTTGCTGCGACAGATCGACCTGCAAACATTTCTTGTCTGAGGGAAGAGGGTATACCCTCAGCCATTTCAATGGGGAACATGATGACAAAATTTTGACAAAATGATGACAAAATGATGACAAACCATCAAATATTGGGGGCCCTCTTTTCAGACAAAGCCACATCTCTATATCACTTGACCTGTATTAACCAGCATAAATTGGTTGCCTGGATGCTCATCCCCATCCGAAAGGATTAGAAACTCCATGATCTTGGAAAGCAGACTTTCGTGACTGGCTTGGCATTCCGGCACGCTGTCCCAAACGGTGACAGGGGGTGGTGGACCTTGCCAATCTACAGTCTACAGAGTCCATCTGCATCATGCGCGTTTTCTTGGTGAAAATCAGCTATCCATGCCAATTTGTTTTGGGCCAATCCAATGTCAATGGAACAAATGCGTGACATATCAAGGAAACCATGCGGTTTGTATTCACTTCTCTCAAATGTGATAGGCTTTGCGATCTTTGCGTCGTAGTCCCACTGTTTTTGTGATCTGCGGAAGCTTCCCGCATCACTAAAGTCGATACCCTCCGGCAATCAACCATGGCAATGGAAACTGCATTTCCTGTTGAAATGCCGATTTATGGGGCATTTCTCGGCCAGCCATGCTTGATTACCAAAGGGAAATTCATGATCCTACCCCCAAAACGTCCCACAAATGCTTGGTTGATGGCCAACCTCCTATCATCACGGCTAGTCTTAGATACCTTGTAATGGCAAATAATCTTTGCTTGAGCACTATACATTTACATAGGGACAAACATATAATATGCATATTCTATCTTTCTCATTTGGCAAGATCTAACCAACTATCATCCTTAAACTGGTATACCTGAAAATAACACTGGGAAAATGATGATTGTACATTGCAAACCGAGGGATGTTGGGCTACTCAGTTTTCAGACAAGACCAGGCAATTGGCATAGGAGAAATGGACCGATTTTGGGATGATTCGTCCTATACCCAGAGAAATCATAAACCCACATACTTCGTGAATTGTTAAGAAACAATAATCAACTCATAGGCAATAATCTGAACAAAAATGGGAATAGTTCTTTTCTTATTAGCTAAGTACAATAATATACAATAATCACTTTTAATCTTACTTACTACCTTATTCAACAAGAATGATGATAATATTCAACTAACAATTGTCTAATTAGATCGAATCATGACTTCTTACCAGTACTTAGTGAACCCCATAATCGTAGCTAGCGTATATAGCTACCATTAACTACCACTTAAGTACCTACTGTAATCATAACTATCATAACAACTAGTAAACTCGGTACAGCGCCCTGACGGATCGATTGCTTGGCGTACCAGTTCGCCCAGCCGCAGGGAATCATCCTTCGCCAAGGCCTTCTGCGATGCTGTTGAAGCCCCGTTTTTAGCCAGAACAAAACGGGGAGTTCATCCAAGAAATGCAGATTTTAACATATTTCAACAAGAGAATATTGGGACTTCATGAGAAATGGATGTTGTGCTAGAAAAACACATGGGATGTCATCATTCATCCAAAGTGTGTTTCTCTTTTAACATGGGATTTCAGCCAGCAGAGACATGAACATGCTGAACCATGTTGAACAAACCCACATTGGCTACTAGCGACAATTAGGGATTCAAGCCAACTAAAAATACTGACACAAAAATCTGTTTATCCAGGAAAAACATATTGAACCAAACAGCATGGGTGCTGACTTGAGTGATGACAGCGTGATGTCCTCAATTTTTTGACAACACATTTGGGGAATGTAGCCAACAAACACAAAGGATCTGGAACAAGACAAATGGGACAATTGACCACCTCATTAGTCAACAACAATAACAACATAAACAACAATGGCATCAAAAGGCAATGATGGGCATGGAACAAATCATTTACTCTAGAACCAACAGTTCCGGGTTCTTAACAATACCAAAGGATCAGTTATGGAAATTGCTGACGCTTGGAGGGCTGGCGGATCAATTGAAATTAATGAGCGCCTGAATCAGCAAAACAACATGTCCGTTCTTGCCATTTAACCAGCAAACCACCATCAGAACATGTGCCAACAATGCTGGCTCAGGGTTGATTTGGATTTGCTTTCAAGGTTCCCCAAAAATACAGACTTCCCAGTAGATTCCTCAAATAGATTCAAATGGTAGATCGGTAGACCAACCAAACTGGGAATGAAACACATACACCATTCCTAGGGGTTGATTGATCTTTCACAAATATCTTGAGATATCTTGAGTAACAAATCAAGCATATCTTCCTTTCTTGCAGCACGGCTATGGGGGGTCAAGGTCGGCACCCTGCAAAGCTCATCCGGTCGGCACCTCGGCCACTCCAGGTACCACCACCTCATTCTCCGTATAGAATTGATGAAAGCGTTGTTGGAGGCTTGGGTCGCCTGGCAAGAACTTCTGGGGGCAAAAAAGCCCTGTGATTTTGCACAAATTCAGGGGTGGAACTGGAACTCTCCTTTCGTTTCAAAATGTTTGGGGATTTTTCAGTGTTCTTGGAACTTTTAGGGTTTTCTCCTGATTTTGTTTTTGGGAAGGGCCAAAAAGAAGCTGGTGTGTCCCCCAACAATGGAGACTTGACAACCACAATTTCCTCCTTACCACAGAAGATTTTAGCAGGCACCTGTCCCTCGAAGCACTTCTTCAATAGCTTCACCTTAGACTCCCACAGCGAAATTGGTCGCTTCAAGCCCCACACAGTTTGAATGGTGAAGCCCCCAAACCCAGCCACCAAATGTTGGCTGAAATTTGATGACACACAAATTTCTATGGATTAGTAGGGTCACTGCAAAATCTCAGCAATTTGTGGTCTATTGCTCTTCCAAACTTGGGTTGCAACAGGAGCTTCAGCCGAAGGGCAAGCATTGGCACCGCAGTATCTCACACAAGCTGCCAGGTCGGTGCAATCTTTGGCACCCGCGGCACTACCTGCGCTGCCGCAATTAGCCAAGTGGTATATGAGTGAGTTACAACCCCTCCACCTAGGTCCATGTTCAACCCCAAACTTTGGAGTCAAATCTCTAGTCCCCATTCATTTTTAGCATTCCGCATCGTTTTCTCAGATTTAAAGTGGATCCAGAGGATCCAGTACTGGGGTATATACTCTGTAGACTCTATAGTTACTAACCACCAAGTCTGGCAACGAAGTTTTTGACCCAGATCCCACCATCCGGAGGTTTCTTTAAAAGGGGGATCCTTGAGTCACCATGGGTTTCCGTACTCAGTCATGGTCATCCCTGGATTGCCATGGATGATTTGGAGGTACCCTCTGGTGAACCCACATAGCTATTGAAAATGACCATTTAATTATAGTGGAATTTTCCCATAAAAAATGGTGATTTTCCATAGTTATATTAGTTTACCAGTGGATGATTTGATATTTTGGGGTACCAAAAATGCCCCAGCTTCCAATCCTCACCTTGTGAGGCCTGAAAGGTCTTCGCCGCTCGACCCGCCAGGGCCGCGGCGTCGTTGTAGCTGGTCATCTTGTCCCTGCGTCGTAGCTGACTTGACCCAGGCAACATGTTTGTTTAACCGGCCTGACCGATTTAACCATTGGAGGGTCCCAACTCAAAGATTTTAGTGGCTGGGACCAATGAAATGGTGATTGATTTTTCCCCACATCTTTGTGTGGGGTTGTTGTTTTTTGTTGTGTACCCGTCGCCCGTCCGCCTCCGCCCGCCTCCCGCCGCTCCTCACACACAACTTGC
>BGPT01002398.1:16663-48830 GCA_003297045.1 Symbiodinium sp. clade C Y103 | reverse complement strand
CCCTTCCTCTCTTCTAATGTTGTCATCTGCTCTTTACACCTCTGTTGGTGTGTACTGGAAGAAGTTGACATGTGGGGTTATCCGGTCCTATAATTATTTCTGGCACCTCTCGATTAATTGGAACTTACGTCTAGACTCAGGGCCAGAACCCAATGACACAGTCGTAAAGGCCTGGTTTACCCAATGGATTGACTCATCATTTAGGTAGGGAAAACTCGTGCTTGAAGCCACCAAGCAAATATGTTCGTGCCGGCCAGTTGGAGACAAATTTGGGTCGAAGATTGTTGGAGGCCCCAGTTCTATCGCTTCATATTTCCATGCTTGTTGCTTAGTGATATCATGCGACGCCTAAACAAACCTGTTCCTGGGAAGGCTTGTGACCAATCCATCTGAGCCCATGTGAGGGTTGAAATCTGAATGGGTTATGTGAGTCATGTTGTTGAATCTGACTTCCCTAACAATTGACCAATACATCCGAGAAAAGCGACATTTTTCCCAATATGTGACAGGAGTCGGAGAAACTATGATATCCTGAAAAATTGCCCTTGAACCAATGCATTGAAGAACGGACCAAGATTTGAGGTCCCAAATCATGCCTGTCTTGCATACCTTTGCAACAACAAAGGCTCTTTAGTATCGATTCCCATCATTTTTGGCAAAAGACTGAAGATGATACAAATATCAATTTCTATCAGGGAAACTCAATTGGTAGCTCCAACTGGCTCCCCTTGGCTTTTGTTGGAGATATGGATGCAAACATAGCTCCTAAGCGCTCCCTCCATTCACCACCGGATAGCAAGCTACCCTTGGAGTTGCTCAAGCGGCAATAAAAAGCAAATAAACAGTTCTTTAGATTCACCAAATGGCAGATTAAGTGATCTAAAAAATAACAGCTCATCAGCAAATTGAGGATGTTGTTTTTCTGATTGATGAACTCATTAAATGTCCATTGTCGCGGTAAAGTCCCATTGAATCCCATAAGATTCCAGTATATCCCATTCAGATCCAGATATCCCATTACATTCCGGTCATTGAACATAGCCCTGGAAAATGGCGGCTTTTGGTAAGTAAATCAATGCAAATCATCTGTAAATGGCAATGTTTCCATATGGAGGTTTCCTAAAATAGGGGTACCCCCAAATCATCTATTGTAGTAGGATTCTCCATTATAAACCATCCATTTTTGGGTACCCCCATTTTAGGCAACCCCATATGTTGCATAACCAACGGGTATATCACAAGGTGCTGCCCCCGCATCCCTTTCATCAACGCCCCTGAGAACGCCCCTGAGTTTCCCTGACCCCGTCTTCTCCGCCAGCACGCCACTGGATGCCACGACAAATGTCAAATGTGTCGGGATCCGCACGGAGCCTCGGAGGATCGAAGCCGGTCGGAAGCCGATGGGGAGCGTTTTTCCATGGAAAAACCATGGATTTGGAATGTAAAACCTGGGAGTTTTTTGAACATGAACAATTGATAAACATGGGACATTGATGAACAAACAACCGGGAAATGGATGAAGGACAATGAGATTTTTCGTCGGCAAAGACAAGGATCTTGACCAAGAAACAATGGTTTTTTTGGCATACTTTTTGGCGCAACAGCCATGGTGGTTTGATTGGGATCCAGGTTTCAAGCCCAGGTCACAAACACCCCAAAGAACAACAAATGTGGCTGTCTTCCTTGAGCTGTAGCATCTTCTTTGATCCACATGATCTACAGGAAATGCATTGTTTTGATTTGACGGCTGCTTGAGGGCCATAAGATCCCGGCGCTCAAGCCGTGTTGGCTTGTAGGAGAAAACCTGCCAGGCTGGATGAAATTGTAAAATTGCTCTCCAGCAGCAGCAGAAACAACTTGCCGTGCTGGGACCCAATGCAAATGGGCTGGGTCAAAACCCTGGCCCCCTAGCACCAAAACAGCTGGGATATGGCTGTTCATTCCCCGCAAATATGGTATACATAAGCTAAAGAGGTTTTGATCCATAGCCTAAATTAGCCTAATATAGTCCATAGATGTCCATCATCTGTGGTTCTGTTGGGACTTAAATAATTTTGACCCATAGCCTCATAGCCCTTGGCGAAATCCGCCCCGCCCCGCGCCTTGAGCATTCCCCGCTCAGAGGACATGATTGCAGTGTGGTCCTCGATGGAATCAGCGGCTGCCCGATGTCGCTGGAATTAAACGATCGCTTGTGGAGTCCCACTCCGTTGAAGGAGGAAAATCTTTGGGGGAAAATTCGGGGACCTAAAGAGGAGGTACTTACCATGTGCAAGGCCTATGTTTGGCCGATGTAAGGGGCATTCTTCCTCCAAATATGCACCAAATATATCCAAATACGGCATATTGTGGCATATAGTACCACTACCCACAAACAAGATGGAAAAGCAATACATCACCAGTTTAGTAGATCTTTTTTGGGCGGTGCTATAGTCAAAATCACATAGAAGTACCTGAGTGGACCATTGCCATATGGCCATATCGATCCTTAAACTCGGAAACCCACCTTCAAACGCTCACGAATCAACGTGGACAACCCGCCGTTTGCAAAGCATTTTCATAGGGAAGTGATGGGTTTTCAAATCTATGATAGCTTTTGTCAGGTCATCATTGAAGAATTTACTTTGTAGATGTGTATATATATATATTATATTATCGATATAGATAGATAGACACAGAAACAAATAGGTATATAGATAAATATGGATAGAATATGGATAGAATTGAATAATGAATGTAAGCTACATAGATAAATCAATGGACTGAAATGGCATCTGCATCCCGAGCCAGTCCTCGCTGCCACCAAAGGTGCCAACACCTACCGCGGCCGCTGGGGGGCATCCGGTGAGGACTCAAACATGTCCCTCCATTTCAATTTTCATCCCAAGATATCCCAAGTAATTGGCGATGGAAGAGTGAAAAATGTGTTCAAGACACAAACCAGATATAACATGATATAACCAGATGATCACCTGAGTGGAGCACGTGTACATGTGTACAATCTACGTGTGTATATGCATGTCGCTGCGAGCCATGGGATGTGTGCCGCTTTCTGCAGCCGTAAGACCTCCTCAGACCACCTGCCGGCAGCTTGCCTGCGCCTTGTGCTCTTTCGGCTCTTTTACTATATCATACCACATCATACTACAATATACTAGTACATCACAGCATCTCATAGTGCATCATAGTATGTTGTCATGCATACCATACTATATCTTTGGTACAGGGCCGAATCACCCCTCTTTGACACCTGAACGTCCGCGTGTTGGTCGTCAGGCACGACTGGTTTCGCACCTCGATCGCCCTTCAGGGTGCCGAAGGACTGGCCATTCTCAATGCAACCAAGATATTCATAAATCTCCTCTCATCACCGTTGCTGCTCCCCGTCCACCCCAAATACTTGGGGGTGAATTGGGTAGATTAAAAAAGTGACATGACCAATTTACATCGATTTATATACATGAATTTATCCGAGCTTATATGGGTGTGATTCACCTACAATTTTTTCGAGCAACCCTGCGTTGGATCTGTTGCATTTTACATAGTTTTAGACTGCCAAATTAAGAAAAGGGCTCCAAATCGCCCCAGTGAACTGGCCAATCACTGGGGTGTCATTTGCATCAAACGTCTGACACCTTCTGGGATCCCTATCGTTTGTTCGGTGTCCTCCTCTGCTTTGAAGGACTCCTGAAACCTTAGGAAAGTTGGACAAACGTCAAGTTGAACATCTCCAGATTCAGATTCGGTCTGTCTAACTGTCTTTTTCTAAGTCCTTGGTCCCCAACTTTGGGAGTTTCCTCAATCCATTCCTGGCCTCAGGAACAACTGATCCATGCAGGCAAAATGCTTGGTGAAAATGGTGAGCCTCATTGAAACATCCCACTTGTAGAAGGTTATATAGTTGTAGTATACAACTTGGTCATTTGTCTCATAATTTTCTATCACATTATGTACCCAGAATAACAAAATTCATCTCCAGTTATAACATATAACCTGGTCTACTCACCATTTACAAATGCGATCATCTCAAAAGACTGATGCTATGCTCGCGGCGTCCAGAACCATAAACATTGCCTGCAGCATCGCAAAATCAAGCGCAAGCCGGTAGGTATTGTGTCTATCTGGGCATGTCTGAGAATGGGGTAATGCATGGTAATTGCCTCTAATTGGCAATTTTCATGCGAACATCACCAGTGGATGGAATGGGGTACTCTATTTTCAGACAAAGCCATCTCTGTTTCTGAGCCGCAAACGCAAATCAACGCAGATGATGTGCTCATGCCTAACGTAGATGAGGGCACCGGGTACTATGTTGGGCCCGGCTCATGGTATACCACGGCGTAGTCAGCTCCATGACTAGTTGGGAAATCCCCGCAGTAAATGGAGCGTGTATTGGGAACATCCTCTACAGATGTTTTCTTTTTTGGTACCATTGCCATGATTCAAAAATCATCTAAAGAGGTTTTTTGTTCCATTGCCATGATTGATTACCAAAGGGTATGGGTTATGGTCCTCAATCCCATGATGGGAATCCAAACATAATGTCGTCATAATGTTCTGGAAGTCCCCCATGGAAATGGAATGATGACCATCCCCACGGGATCCCATGGGTATCTAATCCAACTGTTCACTGTGGCACATGTACTGTCGGTATATTGCAGTCTCATATCAACAAATATCAACCATCAATTTCGGCGGCATCATTTTGAACCATCCATTTACCATCATTTTATTGCGGCATGCCCACAGGAATTCCACCCAACCACTAGTTTTGGTGACCCCCTTAACAATAGATGGTCAAGATATGTCAAGATTAGCCTCCTCATGCGGAGAAGAAATCAATACATCAATCAATCAAAAAGCACATCCGGTTTGTGATTTTAACCCTTCCTAAACATATGCTCGTCATCTCAACTACTCATCCCAATTAAACAAACATGTAAATAATCCTGACATGCAATGGATTGGTTCAAGGGAAAATTTACAGGAAACCCCCATATTTCATGGGAAAATCCATGGTTTCCCTTAAACCAATCCAATGAGACAAGAATAAGGTCAGATCAATAAATATCGATGACTCTTGTGATCATAAGTCTGGTTAAAACAGAATAAATATTGGACGCAACCAACCAGCACATGTATTCTGTAGCATGGTCAGCCTGAAGCTGGCGGCAAATCGCCAGCGACAGCCACCTAGGAATGACCAGAGTGAGATGGTCATTTTTGCGCCAAGACAATGATTTTCTCTATACCAAAAAGCTGGAAATTGGTAAAATCCTGCCAAGATTGAGGGTAAATTCAACTGTTTCTTTAGAATTGATCATTGATAGTCAATAGAATGGAAACATTGATCATCATCATAGTTTACAACTATGGCAAAGATTGGCAAGGGTATTTAAAGGCGTTTAAAGGTTACATACAGTCAAGAGAAAGACTCTACAAACAATTCATCATGGATAGAATTTGTTCTGAGCAACAAGAATGACAACTGGATTCTTGAGAGGGACGGCTTGGGGATACCAAAACAATCCATAAAGAAACACAACAGCAGTGGGGGGAATACTAATACCTGGAAAACAAGTTTCTTTGAAGAATAAGGATCCTGAACTCCTGAACAATCAAGAAACATCTGCAAAAAAAAATGAGAACACATGCAAAGTGGAGGCTGTAAGTCTCCAGAGAATTCTATTGTTTTTGAATGTTGTTGACAACCCGGGTTGTCTGATTCTCTAGAGGTAATTGCAGGGATCCCACGACAGGTTGGTCATCATCATCTCAACCAATCATCCCAAGTATGGTTGAAAAAAACCATGGGTGTGTCTGAAAATTCGATACCTTAAAATCCACTAGTTCGTCATCATTTTCCACATTCAGTGGCCATTTGGAGGATATACATCACCCCCCTGCGCGCAAGCTGAGGCTTCTGGCATCGCAACCCATCAGCGTCCCAAAGTTTTGTGAGAGCCGTCGAGCCACCTGGTTTCGTTCACTGGGATTTAAATTTCCAAGACAGTTTCCCAGTAAGATTGGACATCTTTTCTATACTCATAGATGCTGAACAACTCTTTGACTTTTTGGACTGGATACGAACTCTATTTTTTGGGGGGACTTTTGCACCAACAAACAGCAGTTATACCATCCTAGAAAATCAAGCCGGCGTCACGGTCGCAATGTAGAGAGACCAATGGTTGCACGGAACCTGGCGACGCATCGATCATCCGGAAGACATCCACAATGTAGCTGAAACATCATGAAATGTAAGGTGGGTGAATTGGGGATCATCCCAAATAATCCAACTATGGTTCAAAGATGTTCAAAGTAAACAACTCGCAAGGAAAATACAAAGTAGCAACCAATAGCAACCATCTTTGATTGAAAAAACACTTCTAATGTCGGATGTGAAACCCCCCTTTGCCAAGCCGGACTTCCAATGTGACCAACTCCCCACCTCAGTCTCTGGACTCAAAGGAACCTGAGTCCATTATTGGTCCGGATCTAACTTGAGACTGTTCCAGGTTTTCCCATTCATTCAATTCCAACATATCAAACTTCTCACTACAAACCATTCTCCAGAGTGAGTTTTTTGGGGCTTCAATGTTGAGCGCTAACTTGTTGGATCTCTATTCTTCAAACATGAAGTGCTTTGGTGAACCAGCGAAGCACAAATCCATCAGCTTGGGCCCAAAACATTTAGATCTCCCGCGACGTGACTTCCGGTCATCCTCAAGGCCCGAACGGAGCACTGCAGCACTTCGACTTCGCTCCCCTGAGAGGTGCTCACCTTGCGGTACGACCAGGCCATGTTGAGCGGGCTATATATCCAGAACCAAGCAAAAGTCAAGGGCTGCATTTTGTAATTTATGGCTCTGATCTTCTTGGAGTAAACCTTTGATCAACCCATGGTGGTTGAATGATCTGATCATGGGATTTTAGGCAACATCTGATTTCGGCTCCGAAACCTTGGCTGTGACCAACTGAGACGTAATATCAGATAAATACAAGAGGGGTACGAATCTATCGAGGATGGGAAAGTACGGTTTCGCCACTTCAAGGCCTGTTTTCTGGTGGTATTTCCAACTTGGATTGAAATTGAAGCTCAATTTGTTTATGAAACCGCAAAACCGACCATTTGAAATTTGCCGGTCTATAGCACGGTGAAACATGTAAGAACCACTGGGGTCACATCTGCTCCCTCAACACTGACAAGTTAGTGAACCCACTGTCCCAGCTAAGATATCTATGGCACTTAGGATACATTAGGTGCACATGCCACGTGCCGTGGGTATGGGTCCAATTTTGGGCCAAAATTTGGGACCGGTGCTGGTCTAAAACGTGTCTCAAATTGTGGAAACACCTCCAAATACCAATTGCACTCAATTTTCCAATTTAAATCTGGACAGGGATTACTGCTAATTGATAATTGATTGGGGAGATGAGAATTTTGGATAATTGATGATAATTAACAATTGATGATCATTGGGGACGATTAATTGGGACAATTGATGAAAATTGATGATCATTGGGGATACATGATGATAACTGATGATATTCCAACCACATTTTCAGAGCAACACCCAGGTGACTTTCCCTTGAAACGTCAATGCCAAGATGCCACACGGAGCTGCTCATCGCTGCGATCCACGGAGAGGATGCAAAAACCACGACTGCGCGGGGATTAGGATGATCTTAGTGGAACACATCATAGCTACAGTATATAAATAGTAAATACATGTAATTAAATACTACTACAGAACACTAGCATCATATAAAATAGTAAGATGGAGTAAAATATGTAAACTTACTTTAACATTATGTCAAAAAATGTACTGGTGATGATGATAATGATATCCACTGGACCAAGCTGGTGTTCAATCAATCCCATGAAAGAAGGCTCTTCAAATTTACCTCTCCTGGGTCGCAATGTTTAGACCATCCGCAAATCCTGCTTGGTGGTTTCAAGCCGCCTGAACAGCAATCATTAGCCACTAGGGATAACCGTCCCAACAACTCCCAGCTATGGTTGGACATTAAAAACAACTAGTTGAAACCACTCCACAGGTCACAGAGGTCACACATTGAGGCCATCACTTCACGGCGCAGACGCAGGAGCGACCACCCGCATAGTCGGTGTGTTTGCCAACCACCTGGCCCGAAACTGCGGGACCTCCAACCGAAGGCATCCGGGAGCTTCTAGTGATGTTGATTTTTCTATGGGTCTGAAAGTGGGCGATATCCGAAAAAGATCCAAAATGGCTATCTTAATAAGAGATAATAAGAGAAGCTGTTATAGGGAAAACAAGGATTGACCCAGTGGATTTAGGGCTGCCCTATTTCTATATATGACTGTCATCAGTGGATCGCCTCAATCCGTCCAGGGATCCAAAAGAATCGACAGTACCTGCACCAAGGCGGATCCAGAGGCCGAAGACGTATCCCATGTGTCTATAGCGGTCAAAAATGATCACCCCAATGCACCCCGAACTGGAATCTGTTCACAAAACTTGGCCAGCTTGGGCCTTGCGACTCTTTCTTGACCATGCTGGACCCATGTGCCCACTGAAAACGCGCACGTACTCGCTTTGATTTCCAGCTCGGCCACCAAATGTCCAGCCGCCTATGGAGGATGCACTGAGAGTGGGGGTCCGTTGTGATGTCCAGATTTCAGGGTTTCAGTTGGGGGAGAGCAAAAACATCAGAAAGCAGTTGGCAGCGACAAGACAGCCATTTTATTGATCACTAAGGAACCTCTATTCTTCGGCCAATTCATCTAGAGTACACCGATGTTTCATCGGCAGTACCTCAACACTGCCCACTCCTAATGTTGAGTATCAGGGAACACAGGCTACTCCAAATGTCGAGAAGGAATGCACAAGAATGGGATGAATTCCCCAAAAAAGGATGGATGCAAGAATGAATTTTAGTAAATCCAAGTGTGGAAGGATCCGAGCATATTAATCCACTCCACAAGAACTCTCAGGCACCCGAGCCTTGGAAATCAGTTCAGTCTTGTCCTTCAAGTAGTCTGGCAAAGAACCTGCATCATATCACCAGGTCGCCTGAAAGGCATCACTGTCCCAGCCATGACATGCTATGTCAAAATCATGACTTTCTCTGAAGAATAAATCGCGATATTTGGATGTAATTGGCAATGCACCCAACAACCCCAACCTACCCTGTGTCAGTAGCAAAGTGACAGCAACTTTGCGAGTCCGCTGCATTCACTTTTGAAACTCAAAAGATTGATTTGACGGGTTTGCCAACGGCACACCGCATTTTGTGTAGGGCCGAAGACTCTTTGGTCTGATCTTTAGGTCGAGCTTTTCTCAGTCTTGCCAATGAGGTTGCAGGACATCACGTACATTCAGACGTCTCTTTAATTATTCAATCTATAAAAGTCAACAAATACAGCTTTGGTATCCTTTTTCATTCAGGTCTTGCCACGTCGTTCACCATCAGCTGGTAAGCACGTGCTGGTCGCGACGACGACCAAGCCAGGTGAATAAGCTAACGGGTGACTTGACCACAGCCACCGCTCCCCTCCGCAGACGACGGAGGAGGCGTCGCAGGATCAACATCAACGTCGTGCCCGACACACGCAGAAAGAACACCAAAACGGCCAACGCCAATGAAGGCAGGGCCCGAAAATGTAAGCGATTCCACTGACTTCGCAGAATAAAGCGCATGGCGCGTCGATCCCGTTGGGCGCGCTGTTTCTGTAACTTCTCATACTCAGGAGATCCTACCGGAGGTTCCTCTTCAGACTTGCTGGAACTGGCCAGATGCCGCAGGTCCAATTTCCCCGCCAGCCAAATAGCCACCTGCTTTCGAAGGGATCGGGCGTCGCGTGAAGCTAAGAAGTTGAAGAGGGCCTTGAGGTCAATGTCCTTGGTGCATTGCTTACTACATGTTATCCAACAATTGCGGTATACCCAAATAGTCTGGTTACAATAGCGATCATGTTCACCGTAGTATTCTTTTCCTCATGCGCTGGCCGTTCTGGTGGGTATGCCCCATTCGCAAACACTTATAGACACTGCCATTTGCTTGAGGGGCCCCTAACGAAACGAACATGCGAATCCCAATAGTTTCCCCTCAAAACATGCCAAAGAACAATACCTTTTTCCCTATATCGTGGATCATATAGTGGATAAACCAATCAGAAATCACTCAACAAATCCAGGTCTCATATGCCATGCGACGGAGACATTGGCCTTCACTGGAGCCCAACAGACCTTCCAGAGGCCGGAAACCACTATCTGAACTGGATGGATTGCTATCCTCAGCGTCCAACAGGGTCATTTCCTCACCTTCTGCGGCCTCCAGGGGGAAATCCATGGAGGCTGACGACAGTTGTCCGCCATCTTCCAGTTCCAACTGTTTGGATTCCATGATTTGATCTGCGTTTGATTTTGCCAAGTGGAACTCAATTTGCTTGGTGACCCAAGAAAAACCAATACCTTCTGGTAAACTACATTCATAGCTATGACAAAAGTCACCAGATTTCAATGGTAAATCCACCATGAATGGGTCCATGAAACGGCAGTGATTCCCAGCCTCAGCAGGTGCCTGTTCCGTGGTCTTCAGCAGTTCCTTCAATTCTGACCATTTCCTGGGTGCACAAACGCAAAAGAGAACCTTTCTTTAGCTGGGTATTGAATCTGGATATCTTATGGGATCTTACCTGAATGGATCTGTATGGGTCAGTATGCTCAGAAAAGATTCAAGTATGAAATTGCTTGAATCTTGTACAGATCCAAGGTTGATTCATGCACTTCCCGTACTTTTCTGATCAAACAAAAACAAGTGCGGCCGTGGGGGTTCAATGTCACATGGGAAGCGAGTTGTCCCAAGCATGGCCCCTTGGTGATGGAGCCCACATCCCTGAAAAATATTATTAAAGTCATTGGGGATCATTGCCCATTTCTATGGTTAAACAGAATCAACAACTGATCTCACCAACCAAACATCATCTCAAGTAGTTTGACGTTTGGTCCATATATATGTGTTGCTTTAATTCCCAATAGACAAGCAGTTTTGATGACTAATTTCTCTACCCAAACAAATGATGGTTGATATTCAAATATTACATCTCCATTTAAACTGGCTAGTAAACTCTCCATTTCATGGATGAAACACCGATATCTCACATTTATTTCTTTTGATCTCCCCACTATCTTCCCATTCTATCCCCATTGCTTGAGTCTTGATGGAAACAACTTGCTCAACTCCACCAGAAAAATAATGATTGAGAATAATCATCCAGTTAGCATTCCATTTTTATTGTTGAAACAGTCTTTCGTTACAGTAAGCCATGTACCAATTTTATTCCCATCTCGCAATCATATTTGGTGAAATTCCCCATAAGCTGTCATAATTGAAACCACCCACTTTAGATCAGCGTTGGCTATATTCCCCATGAATCCCCATGATATCTTCATCAAATATCCCCTTCTTAGATTGTAAAACACTTGAACTCACCTTAGAATCAGCCGGTTTTGATGGATAAATAACATCCTCAAGGTCCAGCTTCAGCTCACCCTTCTCCGTCAAGACGTTGTTCCGCAGGTTGGCGCGGGCCTCCTTGGTGCTGGGCGAAACGAGGCGCCGCAAGGTGATGGGCAGCGCCGTGGTGTAGATGTTGAAGGAGGGGTCGTAGGAGGCCGCGATGCCCTCTAAGGTCACAAAGGTACGGGTCATGAGCACCACGTAGTCCGGAGTGAGCATCAAATATCCTGAGAAAACGTTGATCAAGAGAGATTGATTGAATGGTTTTTGGAAGGTTATTACAATCTCCTGCGAGAAAATCATTGCACCAATTCTTCAAAACTTACCTTGGATGTTCATCCCTAAGATCGTGGCTGATTTT
Organism: Symbiodinium sp. clade C Y103; assembly: GCA_003297045.1. Taxonomy (NCBI): domain Eukaryota; class Dinophyceae; order Suessiales; family Symbiodiniaceae; genus Cladocopium; species Cladocopium sp. clade C. The sequence continues at coordinate 36,964 of BGPT01002398.1, read as the reverse complement.
AGACCATTCTGATTTTCGCACTTCCCAGATACAAAGGGGAAGAACTGGATAGATTCGACTCGATAGAGAAAGAGGCAGAATAACAATAAAAAACAATTTTAACCCCATGGGCTGACTTTCTTGAACTTGCGCAGCTGGGGCATGAAGCTCGAGTTAGCCACTGCAACAAGGTACGGATTGAAAGTTCGAGTGTGTACATGTGACACGTGCATACCCCAGAATCCATGGTGAATACCCAAAAAGTACCAAGACTTGTGGGCAGCCCGGGTCTAAAGCCATGACCCATATCCTTTGCAAGTGGACCAACCCCCCGTTGCATCTGATACTCCAATGTTTCTAACAGTGGAAAGGCCTCCATGGCGATGTGGAAGTGGGGATCATGGATAAAATATATTAAAATATCCCATAATACACAATATATCGCATGATCATGATATCCTATGAAATGTTTCAGCAAAAGGTACTTTGACACCACCCATTTCTTCACCCTCTTCCGACTTTCACCTGTGGACCTTCAACGTGTCAATCAAAAACATCACCCATTCTTGATAGCTGTCCCTTTTCGGTTACCCTATGTGGCCAAAGGTGCGGCCAACCTGGGTCAGGCAAATAACAACCAACTTCTAGGTGGTGATCCTGACCCATTTTTGAGCTGCAAATAATCCACCTTCAAACTGCCGAAAAAGCAGCCCCCCCCTCAGCGAGGCTCGGTTGCTGAGCCGTTTCAGAGCCGCAGCCATGTCGCCAAAGCGTGTCTGCGCATCCGCGTCACCACCCACTTCCTGACCAAGGGCCTCCACGAACTCATCAAAGGTGCTGTCCACCCATAGGGGACGCGTGCTGTTGGGTCTCAAATTTCCTCGAATCTGTCTGGGTCCAAGGGGTGGAGACTCTCTGGAGCTCCAACTAAGGTGTGATATCTTTTTTGGTTGAGTTGGGATGATCTGCCGGAAAATCTACGGTCAAAGGCAAGAAAATCTAGGAATAAACTGTGTGGTAATTTATTTTGGTTGGGATATTGTTGTCACTTTGAGTAGCGGGTGTTCCGTGTTTCCCGTCAGGTCTGTCGCCCAGTTCCTTTTTCACATTCCCCTGGTCCTTCTACGATTAGCCAACTCCACAACTGCGATATGATATGACAGATTATGTGATTATGTTTTGTTCTTTCCCCTTCAATCCAATCAAATTCCACCAAGTTGAAGAGGTATATACAGTATTCCTATTCTACTTTTTCATAAGTCTGTTCCTTGTGACTTGTGGTGAGAAACCCAAACTCTATGATCATGTGCTAAACAAAACAATAAAGAATGGATACACCATTTACGTAATTTTACTGCTTGGGGTGGTTAAAGGTTGATTCTTGTGTGTGCCATATTATTGATGGCTAAATTTCCATCTATTGCTGGTCAATCACCAATTGTGGGCGTTAATCCAATCTAATGACGGGATACTACCCTGATGTGGTAAGTCATTGGAGGCTGTCGATGGTTTCTGGGCTTACCACATTTATATAAATTTGAGTCACTGGGGATAATCACCTCACACAACATGGAACAGAAACACATATCTAAAACAATTACCAGCCTAGTCTTATATGTGGTTATAGTTATTGGCTTGGGTTTGCCGCATTACTTGGGTCTATGAATATCATATTCCCATACTCTGGTATGATGTGGTATTGTTATGGGAACTACATCCTGGGAATTATCAACCAAGTCGGTCAACAACATGTGAAACACATTGAAAAACACCTTTTAAAACACAAAGTTGCGATTACCAGATTACACTCTGGCAATCAAAAGTGGCTAGCTGGGAAATCCCCAATCTTAAAAAGTGAAGGTTTCTAGGTCGCACAACCATCTATGAAACATAATCTAAATATAAATCAAATTCATAGATTTTTCATGCATCAGTTCCAAGCTTCGTTTCACGGGATCCGGCACAAACTCCACTGTTTGCATGGAATGCGCCAGCGCCGTCCAGTTCTGCGACACCACGCTGCGGATGCCGTCCGCGAAGCCTTCCATGACGCGTGGCGACACGCGGTCCATGAGGCCGAAGTCCAAGAAACAAATGCGGCCATCGTGCATGTACTTCAGGTTTCCTGGAAAAAAAGGGGAGGGGATGATCTGGAATTTTCACCAAGCTAAAATAGAGAAGAATGTGGCATAAATATGATGTCACCAATGAAAGTGGATAATCTGGATGTGAAAAAGTGGAAGGCAAAATCTATGCTTCAATTCATGGATTCATGCAGGTTGATGTTGATTGAGTGCCTGTAAACCATTTCTATACAGGGTTTGAAACCATGAACTCTTCAAGGTGCTTTCCCGCAGCAGAAATTGATCACTTGGCATCACTTGGCTATATCCTATCCAATCCCATGCATCCCATCCCATTTAACCATCAACCATGAAAAATCATTGGATATCTAATTACATATATGTATATATGTAATACAAATAATGCCTTCATCAATCATCTCCATCCCATCCCATCGTCCTTCATGCTTATCTATATCTATATATACACATATTTATCTATAGATATTTTCAGCCATCAGACGTATACTCAAATGAAATCAAATGAATATCTCACTTCAGAATCTCCCATCCCATCCCATCCATCCATCCTTCATGCGGATCCGCATGGACGAAGCCCGTAATCAGCAGCTGCACCAGACACGCCTCCGCCGCCAGGCGCACGGCGCGGTGCCGCAGGTGCTGCGGCAGCTCGCTGAAGTCCAGGCCATCAGCCCAGGCCGTGGCCAGGACGCGGCAGTTGCCCTTGGGACCCGTGTAGGCCTTAAAGGAAAACAACGGGGGGAAGGGGATGAATAGGGGATTTTCATATAACTATAACTTATATAACTTGAATGGAAAAATATGAGATTCAGAGAATATCACTGTTTATAACCATGTAAATGAATGTAGTTATTTATTAGATGGGACACTTATAGAGTGTATATAGAGTGTATTTTTCAATAAGACCAAGAATGATGACGAAAGTCTTTTATACAATTCCTCATTTTATGGGTATTCTTATAGTTGCATGTTGATAATAATAAATGTATATACATGTGAGATAGATATAGTACTACTTATTTATTATTGTTGTTGTTTATTATCAATATTATTGTCATTTATTGTCTAGACCATCTTATACGAGACATATATATGATATCATTGCCACTATGAAATGTCCATCTGTTTTCATTATATTTCATTGTCAAGGGTTCTAGAATCTTTTAACTATATTCTTCGGTTACTATGGTTACTATATCAGATGTATAGAGCTATAAAAAAGAGAACTGTGTGAAGCTTATGGGGGTATGGTAATCCATGCAACAATGGGAATCCAAACACAATGAGTATGTAAACCACTACTAATGGATTGATGACCATCCGACAATATGGGCTTTTTACCAAAGTTCTGACCATGGCACATATGTTTTGTTGTGGTTGTTTTTTTGTGTTTGCATGATAGCTAACAAATCATCATGATTGATCATATGAATGGAGCCACAAGGGGTGCAGTTGGGGAAACAAAGCAGACGGTGACAAACCAAAGAAAATGGGGATATGCATCATATACACATATATGATTATATATACATATAATTACATATATAATTACATGATTATGTAGTTGTTACTAGTGTGTGTGTGTGCGCACAACCAGTTGACTCACAGGAATGAGAAACACAAGAAAACCGAGGCAAAAACTTCCGACATTCTAAACATTTCTTCAGCAATGTTGAACCGCTTCATATCTCCCATATGCTTTTCCCTGGTAAAACCCCAAAAACAAACCAGATTTCCGTTGTTTAGTAAAATATCATTGTCTACTCCCAAATCTCGTAAGACTCATCGTTTCCAACGCATCACCAAACCCCATCTGCACCGGTTCCACTCCAATCGCGTAGCAAGCGTCGTGCACCCAGGCGGGAGCGGTCACGAAGCCCAACCACATGTGCTCGCGGACAAAGTCCTCCATGTTGCGGCCCTCGTTGTGATAGTCGAGTTCCAGAAACACCCCGCCCGCCACACCATCGGCCAGCTTGGCGAAGTCGTTGAAGGAACCGAAAATCCTGACACCGGAGGCACTGGGAACCTGTTGTGGAAATAGTGTGGCATCAGAAAAAAAATGTTGCAAACACAAACAGAATGCCCATTCCAATTCCAGCTATATTTGGGTTGTTTCAGATTATTCTAGGATGTTGGAAAGGCAACTTTCTGTATACCTGGTTCTTGGCTTCCCTGAACTTTGGATTTCAGCATCTTCCACAAGAAAATAGGAACCCACATAAAACCTCGGTGAACCAACCACTTCCATCAATCAGCAATTCCATTTGCACTTTGTCATTCTGAGTCATCCTGCGATCGCAAGTTCCCAAGTCAGTTCTCTGCTGGTCTCGCTAAGAAGTTGGGAAACTTACTATTGTTTTAAAAAATGTCGTGGTTGAAAAATGCTAAAAACCCTGATTCTGACTACCCTCTAACTAACATAGCTATGGAACATCACCATTTTTAATAGGTAAATCAACTATAAATGGCAATTTTCAATAGCTATGTTGAATTACCTGAGGGTAGATGACTGGTTACTTCCCCTTTTCGAGCCCTGTGAGGTGATCCTTAAGCCCCTGTTCTTTCAATCAAAACACCATGATAAGTCCAATCAAAAACAGTAACTAGTTTTGCCGTTTATGAGATGTACAATCATGTACTATCCATATACATCTACAATTATATATAATATTATTCATTATTGTATAATTATGTTCTCTTTTGATCTCTTTTCCGGATGTTCAAGAATCTTTAAACATCTCCGTCTTTCTGCTTGGTTTTACCATGTTTTACCACGCCATCTCACTAAATCCATTTGCTCCCCAGATCTGCCATGGGCCGGAATAATCCATGCCATCCCAGCTGCAGCCGTTGCAATTTCAAGGCTAAGAACCAGCAGACCCAGTCGCAGGCCACCAGGCGCGCTACCCCCGGGCGCATGACTTTCAGAGCGATGTGCTGACCCTCACGGGTTTTCGCCTTGTAGACCTGTTGGAAGATCCCCCAAAAATAAGGATAGAAATGAACAAATGGCTCAAGACATTAGTATACATTAGTAGTTTCAGTAGTAAGATACAGAAAGATCATCCCTTAAACCTACAGAACATATGGACATGAATCAATGAACAATCATCCCACCAAAAATTCGCGATAGACATGAACTTGATTTGATGTGACATTAGTATACATTAGTAGGGAAGATCATCCTAGATCATCCCGTGAAACCTTGAGGTGGCAGTAAACGAAATCACACCCAACAAGTCCCAAAGATGTCCTAAACCAATATCCAATCAATTTCATTGGAAAAGATGATGATGTATGGCTTGGCCCAGTTTCTACACATCACTCCTAACTTTCGGGGCATATTCTGAAATCCTCAAAAATGGGTGATAAACTCCGTCAGATTGGTTATTGCTGCAGTTATATCCCTGACGCCTGACAAACATGTATCACCCATCATCTATAGTAACCCCTCAAAAATAGAAATCTCTCTACCACTAAACATTATATAACTTATAAAAGGATGTTCATTGATGTTCCAACTTTTCTATATATCTTTTTTTTTGGGGCTTTCCGAAAGCGCTTTCCGTACAAAAACGATGGCTGCCCGCAGATCCACCTGCCCCAGGGAGGCCGAGGCAATGGTCTCGGCGGAGATCTCCCGAAACAGGGGCGGAGCGTCGCAGTCGAAGCCGTCGGGGCAAAGGCCAGGCGCCAAGGGCCCCGTGTGGTTCAGATCCTCCAGGATGATACGATGCCTGGAGACATCGAAGGTTGGCCTGGATAAATTCCACCTATACTACCTATACTCAGGAAAAACACATGTGGAAGTGACAAATCCACAAGTGTTTTTGGGTTGTGAAGGTGGTTTACAAGCTCGGGATCATCCGTCAACAGTTGGGCAGTCACAAGCCTAGAACTGCGAAACAATATGAAGAAGTACAGTGATACTACAGCCTGGATTTTTGCTGATTCTCAATGCTTTCCACTTTTGTTGATTATATTCCAATTCGCTTTGAGTGTAATCCGCAGAATTGCCGGAACTACCCTAAACTTTGTGGGTGAAAACCATATTCATTGCTGCTTCTTGAACCATTTTTTTGGGGGTAGGTGAACTCCACTTTTAAAGCATGCGGTGGACTCAAAGATTGGACATGCCATCCCATCTAGTTGTAGGAATAATTTTCCCTTTTCACACTTGCTAATATATAGAGGTCTCCCCCATGTGTTGAGGCAACACCAGTCAAAAAAAATGTGTTCAATTCAACAAATCCCTTCAAAACATCTCCTGAGAAAAGACGACTATATACTTCAAAAATGAAGAACACGTTCCCACATGTTACCACCCCCAAGACATTCCAACAAGAATCAACAAAAACACACATGTTTCCCATCTTTCTCCCATATCCTTCCAGCATTTTCGCCAGGTTTTGATCGGTTTTTATAATTTTTTTCAGCATTTCCGCGAGGTTTTTCCAGGTTTTAGATCCCATGAATCACTTAAATCCCTGCTAAATCCCCATTTGTTGATGGTTGATACGGTTGTTACCTCCAGTTGATCGTTATTTTTGCAACGTTTTGTACCCCCGTGAATGCCACGTCTTGCCGGGTCACGCGATCTCATCCGGAAACGGCTTGGTCTTGGACTGCAGCGACTTCAGCACCTCCGCCGCATCGTCGCCCACGATGTCGGGGCGCTGCGCCAAGGTCTGGCCCACCTTGACGAAGACGGGGCCCAGGCGCTGGAGGCTGCCCTTGAGGTACTCACCACCTGCAATCACTCGGGGCCATATAGGGATATAATATTATATATATATATATATATTATATATATATATGTATATACATATATATATATATATATATTATATATGTGTATATATATATATATATATATATGGTGTGTATATACATATGAGTGGTAAATCAAGCAATTATAGCAATCAATGGCTAGTATTCATGGTTCATGTTTACAATATAATATACAGTATATATATATATATGGTGTATGGGTATGAATGATGTATAGGTATAAATGGTGAATATAACAATCAATGGTTTGTTTATATCTATGATTAATATTTGTGGTATGTATGGGTTTGTATGAAAATAGTCAACCCCATGGATAATAATCATTTTCCCGATTAAATGGCCATTTGGGAGGTGTAGCCCATTTCCAGACACACCCATATGAATCTATCCCACAATGGAAATCCAAAAATGATGGGTGCGAATAAGCCCCTGCCACTGGATTCATGACCCCAAGTTTTGACGATTTTGATCAGTCGAACCGACAGTTTTCCAAATATATAGCCAATATGCTATGATGTTTCAGTGGAGCTTCGCAGTTTGAGGTTGCTGCAAATCATCCTTAAAAATCTGAGATTGGGGTGTTTGTCCAACATTAATTATACCATGTTCTTGATGTCCAAAGACAGCATTCTATCAAAACACAGCCAGATGCAGCAAAGACACGACTTGTCCCCTCCCTTGGGTTGGTCCAAACCTGCCAGGCAGGGAGCAGAACTTGACCGATTTCGTAGAAGCGGCGCAGAATCAAATGTGGCCGCACGCGAAAGAAATGAAACCTGCGCTGGAAATGGCGCTTTCCCCAGAAACCAACATCTGCGGGGGAAATTTGAGCAAACACGGGTCAATTCGGATCAGCTTCCCAAACAGGGATTGAAAGTAGAAATGCCTTTGAAAGAAAACATGTAGTCAAACGAAGCTCGTTGGATAACATTTAGAACTTTCTAGCAGCAATTATCTATCAGTCACATGACATTGAATGCTGCCCCCTGCAACTGACGGAGGAACAATAAGGACGTAAGGGCAATCGCCATAGACGAAATGTTTTTCCAGTGTATGGCTGCAAAGTTAATACATAGAGAGTCACCTTTTGTGTTGATGAACATCAACAAAATGGTATTAAAATCAACAAAAAGGTATTTTGAAAATCAATAAACAATTTTGTTGTTTGTTCCAGAACGACATCCACTCATTTTGCCATACTTTCCCTGCAAGCGGAGCAACATCTTCTCTTTGGAAAAACCGCCGCGCAACAGCTCATCATATTCTCTGTCACGCTCTTGCTGCAGCTGCCAAGCTTGAATCACTGGGCTCAATGCATTTCTGCTCAATGGGTCCTCTCTCCGTCCCTGTCGTCCCTGTCCCAGTCGTGTCCCTCTAAATCTGGGAGCAGCGAAGGGGTCCGAGGTTGACCGACCGTCGGCCAGCCAGGTGGGAAGCAGCACACAGAGTGAAAGCACCAAGAGCTTCCCCAGCCGCAGCAGTGAAACCGGTGATTTCACCGCTGCTTTCACCATGCAGCGAAAGGACGGGGAGACATCCGACCCAAACTGCTAACCACGTCCGCAGGGGTCCATGACTTGAGAAACATGCCCGGAGGGGCTGCGGAGAAGTATCAGTGAAGTTTCATAGTTTATCATAGTTTCATGGTCTCGTCACAAATTCATATAAATTCCAGATGGGGTAGCATGAGATAGTGTCCGATGTCCAGGTACCCCCACTCCCAAATCTCCTTGACCTCCCAGATTTCCCGTCTTCAAAAAACATTCAAAAATACAGCTTCTGCTAAGGCTGTGGAAAGTTTTGCAAATTGGATCACCATGCGACGTTGTCACGGGGATTGTTTAAGAGAAACTCTAGTCTACAACAAACGGTGGCTTTTTCCATCCAGAGGGAAGTCTAGGGTTGCCTAGGAGGTTCCTGAAAGTTTTCCCTTCAATCACTGCTGGGAATTGATGCCTGATCATCATTGTTCATTTATTCAACAATAGGCTTACCTCTGTCAGTCCAGTGGTTTATCTTCATTTTCTCTGATTCTATACATTCAAAAGTGTCATTTATTCCCCATGTCTGGACAAATTACCAACTGGTGACAGCAGAGCTGGCAGAGCTCTCACCGTGAATGGTCCCGGAGGGATTGAACCGCATCACCATTACGGGGGGGGTCCATAAATGGGGGTACCCCTAAATGGATGGTTTCCAATGGAAAATCCATCTATAAATGGATGATTTGGGGGTACCACCATTTCAGGAAGCCTCCATCTATACGATTTACGATTGGAGCTCTTTGGAAGATCATCACACTTGACAAGTAGATGCCTGAATGTTACACTCAAGACACAAACAAATACTGCACAAATGCATGCAAGTGCCGGGATGCTTGAATTTGATGACCACGGCGGCTACCTGAATCAGCTGAAATCCTCACCTACTGAAGACTCCAACAGCCCCCCGAATTGGAAAAGCCTCGAAGAGCCTTTGGATCTTGCAACTTGCTCAACCTGCGCGGTTCAAAGGCAACATAGTGTGGTTGGTTGGTCAGCCACACACCTCCGAATCTTGCGCAACTGGAGCAATCATTACAAATCTCAAGTAGGAGTTGGATTTTTGATATATATATATATATGTATGAGTACTCAAACGGTCTATGTATGTTACAGTTGCCTATTATGACTTGGCCATGTTGAGTCCAAATGTTGGCCAAAATATATCAACATATATCAACGTATCATACATGCAGCTACCTGACAGCGCGATCTATCTTTGGGAAGTTTCCCGGTAAACCCTGTGATATTGCATTGTTCAAAGCCCATGTGAACGTTTTGAGAACTCTTGTAGGGGGTGTAAGCTTGGCCATGTCAAGAGCCGGCCTGAAACGCCCCATAGCTCAAACTCGCTGCAAGGGAGAGGTTAAGATCGCTGTGAAGCTGTGGATAGGCCACTGGAGACTCGGCAAATCTGTCGACCCGAAGCCTGTGATTGTGAACATGTGAAAATAACGTAAAACAACAACCTCTGTTTTCAAGGTCTCTCCAAGCTTGGGAGTTGTTCATTTGCCTATTCCGTACATGCCCCGGCTCAAGTTCGAGATGGCGAACCCTCGAGCCAAAACCGTTGCCGCCACCGTGGGTTGGTGCGGTCAACCCACCATGATCCCTTCTGGGGTTGAAAACAAAACATCTTCGCAACCACCAAGCAGTTACCAGTTTTACCAATCTCATATTTTCCATGTGTATCTGTATGATCTATATGTATTCCATATGTTTTGTTTCCATAATATGTTTCCGCCATCCGTGTGGGGACTCCGCAATCCGCAATGCTGGCTGCTAGACACCGGCTTTTCTTGATGGGCCATGCGTTTGGCCTCAGGTGAAACCTGGACGCTGCGCAAGTCTTCCCATCTAGATCCAGCTACCCAATGGAAACTTGGGGATTTCTGAAATCTGATAGTTGCTTGTTGTTTTTGTTCAATCTATGGAGAAATCTTGGGCTGACTTGTCAACATCCAATCTCAACAAGTAGCCCTCACTAGGATGGCGTGACCATCCAGTCGACTCGACTCGGTGTCACTAGGTGGATCCCGTATCAGGTGCATGCACCTGATGCAAACTGGGCTGGAACTTGATTCCCAAGCTGCACGAGAATCAGCAAAGATCCAGCAAGTTACATAGTGTGGGTAAAACAATGCCATAAACCATAAACCAACCATTTGCGAATGGTTTATACAGTACTACCTATTTATGGAGAAATTGGGGATGGTTTATTATTGTTTTACCAACATTATAGCCTTTCCATGCCTCTCCCATTTAATTTGGAGACACACACACACACGCATGTTCGAAACACATGTTCCGCATGTCCACAGTGCTAAACACCACGCCTTGACGGACTTCTCCTCCCAATGGTCCAGCTTGCCATTCTGAAAGTGACCCACGTGCACCTGATCAGAATGAGAATGGCTGCTAGAGTCAAGCAGCTGTGCCATTTTTGGTTGCATCAACCGGATGAAAAACAACAAACTCATCCCCTTTTTGAACGGGAAAGGGAAAATCATCGAACTGAATGTTGGATTTTCATGTCTTTTTTCCAGCAAACCATTTTTGGTGACACCGCAGGGTATTGGCCAATATTCAAGCAAACGATCCCATTATAAACCCCATCAGCACACCATTTGTGCTGGTAAAATCCCAAAGATAACCCATCCATCCATATACCAAATCACCAAAGGTATCCCCATCATATCCCCAGAATATCCCATGATTAAATTCCTGATTTTTGCATGTGAAACCACCATTGCGCTCACCGTTGTTGATGGTTCAAGCCCTACATGTTCAAACAAAAATCAGATTTGGTATGATTTGGTTAGTTATATTATCTCCCACAAAAAACAGCATTTTCTCATTACATTCCCATAATCAGATACAAGAAATATCCCAGAATACCTTATGATTTTGTCTGCTAAATCCCCCCATTTTTTGCTGGGTCAACCACCATTGCTCACCTGGTTTCATGGTTCAATCCCTATCATATCCCACAATATCCCAATGAAATCCCAATATATCCCAATTTTTGCGGGTTAATCACCATTTTTCAACCATTACCATTTCGCTGCTGAAGGCTTAAGGGCACCAGCCTGGATACTGAGTCCCCCGAACTTTGCCATCTCTGTCCGTCAGGATGCCGCGGCCATGTTGTAACCCCTCCTGATGCGGAAAAAAAAACAGTTGGGGCTTAGGACTATTCCTGCAGAAATTGGTGTTTTTATCAGTTGTTGTCTGTGTTTATCAGTTGTTTTTACCTATTTATCTGTTGTTTGTCTGTGGTTTATCTGTTGCTTATCTGCTGTTTATCACATAACCATCTCATCTTGGCGGCTAAGAAATTTCGAGACGAATGACAGAATAGGACTCATGAAAGATAGCACAACTTGTGCGTGTCCCAGATTGCTGTTTGGAACTCGGAATCTTAGATTTGCCAAAGATTGAAGCTTATGGAGTGTACCCATAGTGGAATTCGCAAGTGTTCCCTTGACAATTTTCCGTCTGTTTTCACATTAGGAATGACTGCATGTGGTTTGCAATTGATTTTCAAGTTATACTTGCCAACAACAAAACCATGTGGACATGTCCAACAATATCCAACAATATAGAGTACATGTCCCAAAATTCATTTGTATCTTCCCCATCTAGAATTGGCCAACATTGTGGTATGTCCCATGTCAGAATAAGACATGACAGGAGCATATTCATCACTCACTCTTCGGATCGGCCCCATCTCCAGAATCGTTCCCGCCTTCCAAGCACCTTCGTAGCTAACCCACTTGCCGGAAGTCCACACCTAGTCGTAACGGAATAAACTTCCATGGACATGTCGGCCTTTTCCACCCTAGGAAACCGAAAACGAACAGCCAAGCGTGTGTACACGGCTAGTCTCGCCCTGGAACATTGGTTTCACACGTATCATCATGTATCTCCACTTGGATGTTCAAAGTTTCAGAGTAGCCCTTGCAAGATCTGGCCCGGTGCCAACTTCTGGAAAGCCTCAAATGCTCCACTTTCCTGTTTGTGGTTTCAACCCATGCCACTAATCTTGGTCATGGGCCCCCCCTCTGATCCCAAATAAGATAGAACAGAAACAGCCTTTGAAAGCACCAGCCAGCGTTAATTTCTCAACCTCAAACTCTGGCAACACATCAACAGATTTGGCGTTTCTGATCATTTTGAGAACCAGGCTTTTGTCAACACCCAAAGTATTCAATGCTTTGCACCAAAATGACACACACACACACCCAACATATGCGTTTTCCATGGATTATCCATCAATGTCCATCATGTTTTCCATCATTTTCCCTGCCATTTTGCCGACCGGTTTTTCCTGAGCTTCCTGGCCATCTTGCCAAGGCCATGCCGCTTGTTGTTGGAAAATTCACCCTTGTACCTCCGTGCCATGGATTGGAAAAGTCTCAGGGGGACGCCGGCAACTTTTCTATATGTGTGTTCTCATTTCTATGCAAATTTACCACGGTTTTCCTTTATAATATCGATCTCAATGGGAAAATTATCGATGTTTTGTGAAATAAATATTAAAAATTAAAACATTTTCTGAATCGGTGCGCATGGGAGAACAAATACAATCTGTAAATGGTGGATTGTCCATTTCGATGCTAATTTGCTGGAGTGAAAGTAATAACGCAGAGACACTCGAGGGGAAGTCAGGACGCGGAGACACTCGGAACATCAGTATGAAGATGTATGAACGGAACGTATTAGGTGATATTCACCCTGAGAAATGTGACACGTGTTATTACATGGAACCCTGAGAAACGGGGTAATTTTCCAGAACTGTTGGCATGTCGATTTTTTGAATCCACTCACATACTGGTTCTTCTGCAGCCATTAAAATCCTACCAGAAACACGAGTTGCTGAGGGTATGCCTCAGGTCAGATGGGAAATGACCACATCAGATGGGGTCCATCCAGGAACCCCCTTTAATGGTGGATGGTTCCACGGTGACCAAGATTGACCAAGAAACAGAAGGTAAGCTGCGAAAATGTCATGATATCATCTCTCCAAGATTCACCAAACGTGTTTTCAGAGTTGGTTCGAACCCAAAACGTCCACCATCTCTTTCTCTGTTCCAGCAATGGAAGAGAATGGCTATGGAACCTCAAAACCATTCACCAGTCGCTAGAAATCGTCAGATCAGCGCACTCGACGCCATCAATCCACTGCATGCAGCCATAACCGGACATGCAATCCTGGAGATCAATGCCACTGGTTTCCAGCTTGTCTGACAAAACATAGGGACACGGCATAGAAACATCTGGCTTTCTTTGAAAATTATTGAACAAAACAAAAAAAAAAAGTTTTGGAACATCGTTTTCCTCATTATTTGATGGCCATGTGGGGGTTTATTACCACCATTTTCAGACACACCCATCGAGAAAACACATCCTTTTGCACCAGGGAGGGCCCAACAAAAATAAGAAAGGCGTGCACGATCAATGTTCGTTTGGAAAAAACATGATGAACCTGATTCTTACCGCCTGCAGAGGTTGTGAACATTTGGGGGGTAGCCTATGTTTTTGTCAAGCACCCACAGGGAAAAGGATGTGAAACGGACAAAATATCGACTTCAATGGCCCGCCATGCCGTTGTTTTTCACGTTGTTCATGGGAATCAAAGTCCAATGTCAAAGTGTAAACTGGTTGGCATCAGTGGATCATGGCCAATCTTGGCTGATTCAACTTGATCAAACTACCCACCCGGTAAACTAGCATAGCTATGGAAAATGGTGATTTTTTATAGTTGATTTACCTATTGATTTAATAGTGATTTTCAGTATGTTAAATTACCAGAAGGTACCCACATCCATCATGATCCCAGTGTTGAAGATTTTTGCTGCAAGAAACGGAGCAGGTCCTGCAAGAATTGACCACGGTAAATGGAGTTGTCAGTACCTGAGCGCATACGCTGATCGATCATGGCAGGACGCAACGTGACAAATACCCTCTGGCAAACTAACATAACTATTGAAAATGGCCATAGAAACAGTGGATTTTCCCATGAAAAATTGTGATTTCCCATAGTTATGTTCGTTTACCAGAGGGTAATGGAAGCAACCAACCAGTATTTTTTTTTCTCAAAACAGGTGATATACCCAGATTTATTGTTTTTTTCAGTACTGGAGCTGGGGAACATGAGAATATGCCAATGGGAATTGTGGGTTCTCGATTTTGAGACATCTCTGTATGTCCAACCTCTATCCAAACATGTGTTTTACAATCCATAGTTCTCTCATTTGCTTTCCAGACCTACTGCATCCCCATTTAGCATGGCAACGCAACGTAGGCCCTTCATGAAGATAAATTCATTCTCAATATGGCCATGTTGGATTGCCACAGCTTGTCATTTAGGCACAGGGGTTGGCCCAAAGATGGGGTATACCCGCAAAAGCCCATGGTGATTCCGTTGAAATACCTTGGAGTACTTCCCCTACAATTCATATTAAAACAACTTCTGACCTTGTCCAAATGCTGCAAAATCATCGCAAACCCCATAAAAGTGGGGTTCTATAAAAAAAAACATATGATAATATGAAGCTGCATCCCCATTTTGGCATCCCATACCCAACTGCTCAGACGCCATCTCTTCGGATCGAGAGGCGAATAAGCTCGCCATCGCCATTCGCACGGCCTCGCTCGAACATGCCTGTGTACCTGGCACACGATGATTGGCTCAAAATGCAATTGGCTAGATAATACATGCATGATCTAGTCTAGACTTGTTTAGATACCATGTTTAAATCTATTTACCCTTAGAAATACATGCACATAATCACATATATAATCACATATATAATCACATATATAATCACATATATAATCACATATATAATCACATATATAATCACATATATAATCACATATAATATCAACATATGATATTACCATATCATATAATATATATATATTATATACAGTACATTATATTTATATTGAAACAACAACAAAGCACGCAACCAGCCTGGAACCCTCGGGCCAAGTCATGGTGCCCTGACCATGGCGCATGCCACGGACCTGGATGAAGCAGAAAATGTGGTGCTTGAAGATTGTTTCAGATGGTTTAGTGGGGTTTCATAGTGTTTGATGTGGTTGAAAAAAATGTTCACTATGATATATAATATGTATATATATATATACATGTGATATAGTTAACATATCTAAGTTGGTTTGATGATGGATCGATTTGTATGATAGTATGTAGTGTCAACCCCAAGAAACCCGTCGGCTGTGAAAAAAAAAAAACAGAGGTACACCATTTGGGAGGATACCCCGCAAATATCCCCAAGTTAAACCAGGGTTGACCCTTACACAAGGATCTTTTATGGGGAGATATGGGGAGGTGATGAAAATTTTATGGGAAAATTTTCATTCTAGAAACTCCAGGGATGCAAACTCAAAGTAAGTATATTAATTCACCGGTTCTGACATTCTGGAACACTCTTCCTTGCAAGTTCATGAAATGGATATGAGTTCAAATTACGACCCCAACATTTATGGTTTCATACTAAAAATGGCCAGTCCATTTGTGGTTCCCCATACCCAAAAAATGTGGTTTGTCTCAATATAGGCTACCCCCAAGAATCCAACTCTTTATCATCATGTTCATCTTCATCTTCCCCAATGTCCTAGAATTTTCCATATAAGAATGGCATTTGTCGGGGTATCGCGCACGTTTGACCCGCCTGTTTTCCCAAACTGAAGCTGCTGAACCCTGGGGATCCGGCATAGTGCCCGGAAAACTTGGTGCCGTCAGCCCAATGTTCCTTCCTGACTGGTCGTTTCAGAAACATTTCCACTTCGTATGGTTTCTGCAAATACCGAAATCATCATCCTATTTTGTTGGAACAAAAACTTAAAACTGTCTGAATCTCTGAATCCAACCACAAGATAGTTGAGTTGGTAATGCGTATATGAACAAAATGGCCCGTTGATCTGTGATCACCAACAAGTTGGCTGTTTTTTCCTCAATACCACTGAAACATGCCACGTGTCAGAATCATTTTGACCTAGTAAATGATTTTGCCGTACTTTACCCGCGGCCAAATCATCCACGTTTTTTCTTTTTTGGGCGCCGCGCCCGGGCCCGTGTCGTTCGTCATTGCACCATTCGGATTCGTGCTGCGTGCCGTCCTCGTGAACATTGGGGGGAGTAAAAAAGCAACAAGGAACAAATGAAACCAAATAGACAGAATACAATAGAGACAATACATGGGATGTTGTGGAATGTTTTTGTGATATTATTGTGGGATCCCTACCTGTTAATGGGGGGGGCACAAAATTGTACAGTAATGTTACTTTGTCCAAAAAAAAAGAGCTGGTAGAAGGCGACGAGGACCTCCCAACAAGGGGCTTAGCTCAGGGAGCTTCTCTCGCCGCAACAGCTGCCGTCCGCCGGCAGCATTTTGAAACCTTAGCACCTTAGTGAAACATCCTTAGTGTAACAAGCAGTGTCATATGCAGTGCCGTTCGCTAAGTTTTTTGGTGGATGCACACAGCACCCTTATTGGAACCGTTTCTCATTTTTCATCTGTCTGTTTATTTTTTTTAATCATTAGACTCATGCCGCTCCCTGAGAGTCGCAGCACGAACCGTGGACATCCAGTTGAGAGTGGCCCAGCTAGGGACACCATCTGTCATCCTTGGCCATCCAAGACGTTTTGGGGTGAAAACTGTAATATTACAGTGTAAAGGGGTGAAAAATGTAATGTTACAGTCTTGGGCTTTGACCTAGTAATGTAATGTTACATTTTTAAGGGTGCGGGTACTTGACGTCAGGGGGATTAAAAAGGAAAATTTGAAAGTGCGGGGTGACAAACATATGCATTTGTCAGACACATCCAATGCAGTGGCTTTGCAATTTTGCATTTGCAGTGGGGCGGATTCGTGACAATCAAAAGGGCGATTTTTTTTAGGGGGGCCGCTATGCCGCTATGTGCAGCTCACACCTGCCCAATGTTTGCAGTAACCGTAACCCGCCACCCGTTTTGGATGGCCTATTCTACTCCTACGTCTAAGATCACCTAAGTTGGAGAGTTTGTCACCAGCCAGCAGAGAAATAGAACATAATGTATCATAATGTTACAGTGCGATGCAATGCGTGATTTGATTTGATCTGATGGTACTTGATGAAACCTGGTGAAATGTGTGAACCCGTTGCTGGCATCTGGACAAACGCTTGGAGAAGTAAAAAAGTGCACACCTACACCCACAAGGCGCACACAGCGACCATCGATCTCAAAGGATCGGATTTCATCTCATTATTCCAAGAGGATGCCGGGAAACACCCGGAGGACCTTCTTCAACAGTGCCTTCAGCGACAAAAGGCTTGCGTCAAAGCCATCGTGGTCATTCTTCCCTGGAATGAGCCTTGGGATTGTGGATGTGACATGATGTGACATGATGTGACGTGATGTGACATGATGTGACATGATGCGAAGAATATGCAAATGCTATAGTATGTTAGGATATGTGAGGGTAAGGTGCACTCATGTAAAATTCACAAATGTGCAAATCAAATATGGTAAAATCAAATTCGATGTTTGTCAGCTTTTTCAAAAGCCCTGCAAAACCAGGGGAACCGTAGCCTAGAAGGCAGGACATTACAATATACTGCAGGTATTTCTGAACCTCCTGGTTGACATGACACCAAAATGAAATCACATCAGACCACACCGTCAATTTGCAAATGCCAATTGAATGTCTAAAAGATCAATGAACATCAATCAAGTTCAAAAAGAATGAGCATGATTGAAAATGATCAAGAAACCGCTCAAGCCGGTTGAACACAGCCATGCTGTGCTTGTGGCCATACAACTTCGCATCTGAAAATCCAGCAATCTCGAAATAGATGCACGCTCTGGTGACCAAGGATGTCCATTTGTACTGGCTGGATCCAAGCGGCTTGACGATGCCATCCTTGTTGTGCACACGAAGGACTTTCTCTTCATACACATCGGGTGCAAGCTGTCCAAGAATTTGTGCATGTTCTTCTGCCCACTCTCTCCTTCCGGAAATCCAGCATTCCAAATCCACCACAAGTGGCATTGTTTTGGTCAGGGACGTCTTCCGGATCAGCAGCTGGCTGCTTCTTCGGGAGAAACACTGTGAGGGGTTCAACTTCTCTTCGCTGGTGTCAGAAAGGACCTTCATGCTGTCGCTGGAAAGTTCGAAGAAAAGTTTCCCATCTTTCTCTCCAGTCTTTGCGCATGTGGCATGTGACTTCACAGATGACCGTGGCATGGAACAACCAGACATGCTTTGGACAGAGCGGTCACGCAATACCCTCCAGGGTTCAACATCTGCAACTCCAATGTCATGAACTCCAATGTCATGAGCCAAGGGGTGCTCTCAACAGGGGCGCATATGCCGAGGGATTTTGCCACTTTGAATTTCCTGGGCGCTTCTAGGGCCAGCTTGTAATGCACCAATCCCCGCATTTCAGCAAGATGTGCCGATGCCGCTCTGATCCGCTCTGCAAAAAGTGGCTTGAAGGCCGAAAGGGCCTCAAGCCGGCCAGCGTCAGGATCATGCTTGTCTGCTTTGCAAGGGTCTTTGTTCACGCTGGAGACAAAACTGGTTTGTGCTGCCATCCAGCCAAACATCGGGGAATTCAGCGCAGCAATGAACGAAAACTCATCATAGTCAAACATTGCAAAACACTACAAGACTTTTTCATCCATATGCAAATATACTATCCCTCTCTCTCTCATCTAACGAAGATTTCATTGATATTAATCGCTGAATTTTGGGCAGGTGGCAGAAGTCCTCCTGCAATGTGAACCTTCGTGTTGAAATCTTTCAGGGGCTGATGCAAGGCCATCATGCTATTCAATCCAGAGTGATTCCCTTCAGACTTCTCAGTACCTGTTGCAAAGCATGTGACGGATTTCACCATGGTATCATGAGAATTCTGTCTCCGATGCAATCACATGGATCTGTCTTTTTCAAGTCTCAATGCTTGCCTCATCGTCGCTCTCGCCCTCTTTCTCCTCGGGCTTTCCTCTGCCATTGTCGTCATCCTCTTTCTCGGTCTTCACTGCCACTGCCATGTGGTCAACCTCTCTCTGCAGCTCCTCGCGCTAACAACATGCCAAGTGGGAATACAATGTATGAGAAGATGTGAGATTTGGACTAAGACTATCTAAGACTATCTAAGACTCTAAGATTCACATATGTCAAAAACCTAATTAAAAAAATGAATACTCACGTTTGGATCATACAAATCTGGTGCGGGACGGTTTCTTGGAAATTGATGTGGTTTTGACTGGGTTATCGTTCGTGTCCGATGTTGGATTTAAGCAAAAAAAATCTTGAGGTTCAGAAATAGGTGCGGAACATGGGGAAGCGCCATGGAAATATCAGCATCTGCGGAAGAGTGGCGGCATTGGGTCGTACTTATTNGCGGAACATGGGGAAGCGCCATGGAAATATCAGCATCTGCGGAAGAGTGGCGGCATTGGGTCGTACTTATTTCAAAGTTTTGTGCTGCTGTTTGTCGATGTTTCTAGCATCTGTCTTGGTAAGGGTTTTGCACCCTTGCGTTGCACTTGCGCTGTGGAAGCTCCTCAGNTTTCAAAGTTTTGTGCTGCTGTTTGTCGATGTTTCTAGCATCTGTCTTGGTAAGGGTTTTGCACCCTTGCGTTGCACTTGCGCTGTGGAAGCTCCTCAGGGGCTGTGGCTGCTGCGTGCTCATGGGGCGGGCGCATCTCACTGACAGTAGGTTTTGTGTACTTGTATGTCTTTGGATTTCGCTGCTGTGGTCCAACTGTGGGAAACATCTCACAGGCAGTTTGTTTTTGTTGCACTCTCTTGCAGCAGCTAGAATGAAGGTGGAAAGAATCTCACATTCACTTTGCTCTTGC
>BGPT01002397.1:5597-80617 GCA_003297045.1 Symbiodinium sp. clade C Y103 | reverse complement strand
CCTATTAAAGTGAAGACCCTGGCCAGACTCCACTACCTCTAGCTGAAGAAGAACTGAGAGCCGGAGGTTTAGCTCTTTGCGAGTGTACAAATGCCACTCTTCAAGAGAGGAGGAGTGAAGACATGTATAGACTATAATAACCTCATGTACAGTGTAAAGATCCAGGGGTTAACATGAGCCCAACGTGACTATTTTGGCTCAAGTAAAATAGANCTCATGTACAGTGTAAAGATCCAGGGGTTAACATGAGCCCAACGTGACTATTTTGGCTCAAGTAAAATAGAGCTCCGCAGCTCGATACTACGTTTTCAACATACATACATATATATATATATATAGATACATACATTACATTACATTATATATTTATAATGTAGTTTGATGTATTATAACGCAATTTAAATATGTTTAGATCTAGTCGAATAGATTTGGGCAAAGGATTGATGCGTTGATAACACTTTGAAGCGCTTGTGCCTCGGGAGGCGCACGATGAGCTTGCCCAGTTGCGTCAACAGCTGTGGTAGGGGGCCCAATGGATCCCGACAATCCCATGGCAGTTGAGGCATGGAAGACACATTGTGTTTCACGGAAGTTCAGGCACCAAAGTTCATTCCATTCTTTCACGGATTTACGAGCAAAATAGTCCAAATAGTCGAAGCCGAGCCTCTTCATATTTGAGCATGTATGAATGCTAGGTTGGAAGCGCTGAAAGGATTGAAATGACAGCCGGAGCGTGTTTTTGGGAGCAATTGCCAAGCAGATAGGGAGCTGGCTCCTAAGGCTGAACCGTGAAGGGTTGAAGCGGCAGCTGGCGGAATTGCAGGCCTCGTTTTTGACATCTCAGTTTGCAACTCATGGACAACTCTAGAGGAAGGTTCCTTGTATTGATTCAGATGTGTGTTGGAAGCCCAGTTTCTTCATCTCGGTGAGGATCATGAGAACAGCTTCTTTGTGGGCGTTTCCTTTGCTTCAGCAATCAGTTCTAAAAGGTTTCTGTGGCTGTCAGCTGAGAGTTGTTTTGGCCAGGCTGAGAACATGCGCCTGCGGACCGGTCGTTCTCCTTTGCAGTGAATGCAAAAAGGGCCGCGCAGCGTCGCATTGGGTTTTTTGGTTTCTTGGTGGTAAAAACATGTTAAGAACTAAGTCCATCTGCTGCGCAAGTATCAAAGTAGAAGCAAGGAAGCAGGTGGACAACCTTCATTTGCCCGCTTGCCCCCGGCTTTCAACACTTGCTGCCTTTTCAGCTGGTGAAATCCTTAAAAAATGATGAAGTTGTTCAGTGGTTCACATGCTTTCGGTCAGCTTCATCCATGACTATCCTGTCGCCCATGGCGCAGGCTCTCCATGAGTTGGTGCTGTTCCTGGATCAGCGGAGAAGAGATGCGGAGGCCAAAATGGCTGAGGTGCCATGGAAAAGATCTGGGTGGGTCTTACAACCAAAAATGAGTAGATCCAGACCAAAATAATTACCTGGATAATAAAACAATATGAAATAGCATTAGATAACATTGTACAATATACTGTACAAAAAACGACAATAGTAATGACATAATGTCCACGCGATGGTGCCCTGTAGCTGTATCTGTATCATGTTTCTACAAGTCTTTTAGATCCTTGGCACTGGTTTGTTGATCATTCTTTGTTGGCCAGGAGCCAGAGGGCTGTGTGAAAGACTGATACACAGTAGCCTTTTATCAGCACTCTTGCTCAAGACCTTGTCAAAAGCTCTACACCGGTCAACATGCAAAGTTCTGGGCCACTGCAGCTGCAGTATTGTTATCCAAACTCCACATTTCCCACTAGTTGACTGAATTCGATTGAAATTGTTTTGTGACTGTGCTGCTTGCAAGGCACAAGCAGCTGCAGGAGGAGGGGAACTGCCTTGGTTTGCTGATGTCGATCTGCTGCAAATCAAACAGCAGAAAAACTCGATGTCACAACGATCATCCAGAACTCAAAGGTACTTGACCTCCTCATCAGTGATTGATTGAACTGCCTGATAATTTCTATGCTTCACTCCTTCGCAGACTCTGTTTGCTGCGCTAGCTTGGCGTTGAGAGATTTTTTCATATACTTGTTTTTTGCTGGCTCAAAAATATTTGGCAACCACCATCTTTGCAGATTCCGCCTATTTGCAGCCATTTCAGGAGCGACGTCCCTCAATCCATTGGGTCCTGTGCTATACTCAATGCTCATTGAATGTTGCAAAGGAACTCACAACATCACGACCTCACTTGGATTGATTGAACGCTATGTCGCTGCGAAGTCTATCTACACTATATGATCTATATGCTATCTATACTCTTGGCATTCGCTCAGCGGCTCATGAGGCCACAGCTGGACCAAGCATACCTGGCTTTCCACCAGGAGGACCTGGAAATCATTTGCAGAGACAGGGCAGATCCATGATGTTGTCATCTGTCACAGGAGTTGTTTAAAAAAAATCCTTGTCCACGGATGGAGCTACAAGTGGGCAGTTGACATCACTTGACCCAAAAAGTCCTGCGGCAAGATGCGTCATAAATCATCAGCACATGAAAGTCGTGAAAGGATTGAATATCAATCAGATTTGTGCATTTCAAGGAGGTTAAACAAATGGTATTCACCATCCAATCCTATCTATGGTTCGAAAACGCTGATAATGCTCCCACTGTTGCTATTTCGACTGAGGACTCACGCTGACTCCCATGGGCATGATGGTGACATCGGCTTGACTTGAACATGACCTGTGGACCTGAACTCAGCCACATGATACAGATAGGGCTGGCATTTATCAGTTCCTTAGTCATTGATTTTAGAAGCCCGGAAAGTCAGCGGAAATCAGAGGTGCATATCTTTGGAATTGGACAGGATTGGATTGCCATTTCCATATGATGTCATTTCGCAGGAAATCACCATTTGAAACTTCGTTTTGCCAGGTTCCTCCGAGTATAGGGCCTTTGTCAGGAGGCTTGTCAGCTGACTGGGTAAAGCGGTTCAGTGGGTTTCACTGAAGTCTCTTTATTTGATGGTGAAAGGGTAGTTGACTCAGTTGACTCTCAAGTTTATACAAACTTTGGCTATTTCTTCTGATTTCTTTTTGAATTGGCGAGCATGTTTTTCTATTGCATGTTGTAAACCTCAAGTCAATCCCATCAAGTGCACCTTACAAGTGCCAGCTAGCAAGAAAAAGAGATCTCCAACTGATTGAGAGGCTGCGGAGTACTGTCTCCTTCGGCTGGATTCGGCGTCAAGTCCTGAATGTTGGCTTGTGGATGGGTGAATATCTTTCCAAATGGCTACAAGATAAGATATACACGTTCAATCACTTTCATGATCATTCATGATCATTGATCATTCATGATTTTCATACACTTGCTCGATATATGTCGCTTCTTGGATCATGTTTATGCCTTAGAACAGCCCCAAGGCGGCTCCTGCGATGCAGCCACTGGGAGGTGCAGCCATAAACCCCATTGACAGCTTCCTAGCGAGCGCTGGAAACTGAGGAACTGGTGCCACTGGTGCCACTGGTGCTGAGATGAATCATGTTGTACTGCGAGAACTCACTGGAAACACTGGATCTCTATGGATCTCTAGTATTGCGGCACGGAAAGCATCTGTTTCCAATTGAGGCTCCTGCGAAAAAGCCAGGCGAGAAGTTAGGGCAACGGGTTGAAAGGGTTGAAAGTCATCCTAGCCAGCTTCTGGGACGATTGAACCCATGGAATTTCTTGTTTTCTCAAGCGCTACCGAAAAGGTTCCCATAGTGCTGCTATGAGTCGAGCATGTTTGGCCACCTTTGACCTCGAACCGCCCACGGGTCGTTTGAGACAAGTTGAGGTGGTTGGACCCTGTTTGGTATGACTTAGGCCAATTTGCGCATTGAACCTCAGTACTTAAATCAACTCCAGTACTTGGAATCTCTCAACTTCCCTCCAAAACCAAATTCTGAGTGGCCGAAGTTTGGCAAAGTTTGGCAGAAGAATTCTTCAGAAAACCCTGCTTGCCACTTGGCACCACTTGACAGCCATTTCCCTATGAGGCTTGTCATTGGCAATGGATGCTCCTATGGTGGACCCGCTCCTTGGAAACGTTGCAGCACCCAGTGCAGTCTCCTTGGCCCAGGAGTCCCCGAGCATGCCTTACAGGTTTGCCCTCCAATTGTCTTCTATACAGTAGATAAATGGTATGCACAGAATGTGATAATTGATCATATGCATATATGTGAGTGTATATATATATATATATGTGTCAATAAGTACGATATAATGATGATATGAAACAATCTTATACTTATAACATGATATCATCTAATCTGGTATACTATAGTACAAGTTAGTGTATTGCAGTTCATATGACACTATGAATTAAATATACATATAACATCATATAACTACAGATGCATTTGGTATTTGATATAGTGATAGCAGTATGTTTCTTGTTAAGGATTTCTCTCATTATGGGCATGCAGAATTCCGTGTTGGCCGCTGCTGCCGAGGTGCCTGCAGCTCCAAAGGCGGGGCTCACCGACCCAGAAGCCTTTGAGACGGTTTTTGTGTGACTGCGTTTGGTTTGCAGCAAGAAGCAAACTGAAGCAAACCTCCATGGTTTATGGCCCTTGGTGGCTTGACGTTTTCCATGCTGAGACAGGATTCCACTCCGAGAGGTCTCCTGAAGGGCTTGGGGTATTTGGCTTGGAGGATGGTTTTGGTGAAAATCTGCCACGTTGCCATTGAGGACATTGGAATATGTTGGACTGTTTGTCACCAGCAAAGTGGAAACTTAAAGCCATGTCCTTTCTTGGACTTCCCAAGCCATAGAAAGTTTGGTCAGCAGTGCTAGCTCTTACTGAAACATTCCGAGCTTCAGAGATGTGCTTGTCAACATCTTCCCGTGCAGGTCCTGTTCAGAGAAGTAAAGTATAGTAAAGTCATGTAAAGTCTAAGTCCGCCTACATCGTCTTTTATTCGGACACCTGCTGCCATTGTGCGCAGGCGGAGGTGACAAGGAAATGCGAAATGCGATGACTGCTATGTTTACCAAAAAGAAGAGATGACGCATCGAATCTGATTTGAGCGGAGGCTTGAGTGGGCCATGCGAAATGCTGCTGGAACTGCTGGTAATATCGGGGACACAGCTCTGGTGATCCCCAAGTGCCTGATACAGGCTTTGGCAAAGATGTAAAAGTGATAGGATGATAAGATGCGACAAGGTACGCAACCATTTCCAGTGACTTGGGCCCTTCATGGCCTTTCCATTCCCAGTTTGGAGAATAGTTTGGTCACTCCTTTCAGTGGAATTTCAAGAAATGTAAGCAATTCTGTACGACCTCTTCCTGATACTGTAGCAGAAACAAGCTGGTGAGCATTGATGAGCAAGAGATACCAAGAGGTATGCAACACTGCATTGAAACATATTGAAACAGTTGAATCTATTCCTTTGCATTTTGCTTCCTCAATTTTTTGCCACAGGATGGTGAACTGCCGCATTTCCATCATTTCGTGGCTGCCAATGGCAAATGCACGAGAACTTGGGATGATCATTCCTGAGAATCTTGGGAGCTTCCCACGTGAACCACGTGCACTCTCCAAAACTGCGAGCATCAACTCTGTATGACAAGACTCTGTGGATTAAAAGATGTTCACGATTTTGATCCAGTCTAAATGGGCGATGTTTACTGGTAGAGTCACTGTGCTACTCTGGGAACATCTTCATGAATCCATTTTTGCTCCCTTTGTGGCAGTACCAATGACTCCAGTCTGTTTCTTATTGATGCTGTTGTAGCTTGTGACGAGCTTCTTATCCAATAATTATCCCCTCTAGGGTGTGGTATTTTATGCAATTGGAACTCCCATGATATGTTCCTAACATGTGGTAACTTTGGCAACACGTAGCCGCCGTAGCCAATGACTTCACCCGTGAGATGCGTGGGCAGAACCCGAGAACCCTGGCTGGGCTGAAAAGAAGCCGGCCAGATATCCTGACAACAGCACTGCGACATGCTCAATTGCTCTCAATTGCCTTTGTTTATAGAATATTATATGATTATCCCATGAAAAGCGTTGCATGAGATTTGAATATGCATTTGGGGTTGCGGTTGCACTTTTCAACAAAAACACCGTCTACCTTCGTTTTGATATCAACGGTTGGTGAAAACAAACAGAACCCCTCGTGTGCGCTTCCTGGATTCATTGCCCACACCGCAAGTAGATCTCCTTGCAGGCAAGCCCATGTTGCCGTTTCCTCGTTTGATCAGTCAATGGTATTCAATGGTCATTTACAGTTCGAAAACTTTTGTGCCTCATTGGTTTCAATTTTTCTCATTTTTTTCGTGAGTTTGACCTAACGCACGAGTCGCACGAGTCGCAAGAGTCATGGGCATCTCTGCAGTGCAGGTGTCTCACACATGCTGACGAGACCGGTCGGCTGAAAAGAAATGGTGGAGCTGGTAAGACCTGGCAAGCTGCCGACCATGCGAGGCAGTGAATTGCGACAAAAGACTTCCGAATATTGAGATATACAGTTGAGTTCAACATGTATATATATATATATATGTATATAATGTACATATATAATTATATATGTAATAAATATATATATATACAAAATATACACATACATATATTCATGTCCTATCATTTATAGAGTGTAACAACAAAGATGATGGTTGCAACAAGAAAGATAATGAAAAAAAACAAGAACAATAAGAACGATAATGACGAAGATGATAATAACAATAATGGTCATGTTCTGGAATTTTATGTTCAATGCGACTTCCAAGGGAGTTTTTTTGGTTATTGGGTCTACACCGTTTATGTCACTCTAAGGTCAGCAGCTTGTTACTCTGTCGCCATGTGGCTTCGCCCATGGTCATGGTTCAAGAGCAAATGCTCCGTCTTCCTGTAATTGGCGGCCAATCAAATCACTTCTTCCTGTTTTTTGATATGACTCCCGTAGCTCCAGTAGCCGTGAAGCGCAACTCGGACCCAGACCTTTCCACACATTTCCCATAACCCCATAGCCAAGTCGCACTAAGTCACCAAAGCCATCCCACTCAACACACAGGGTGCAGGCTGCCATTGTTCAACCACCTGCCTGGAAGTTGATCCTGTATCACACCCAGGCGCGATTGGTCACAATGACGGCAACTCCAAGGGATTGGCGAATGTTTATTTATGTTTCGTTGTTTGGATATGTTTCCAACAGAGATCAACAGTATGTGGGTGATCATTCTATGTCATTTTGTTAACTTGAAAAACTTTAGGTTATGCACAATAGCCAGGCGATGCCAGATCGAAGGGTTCCAAGGTTTGAATAGAAGGTGACGTTTCGGGTTGATTGAGTTTGGAAGTAGGCGGTTCAGCGTGTTGCACATTTGCTGAGCAAAAGAAACAACAACATTCAAAGACAAGATCCTTGATGTGGAATGTTGTGGTACTTTATGGTTGGAATTCATTCTCGGCGCAGCAGGTTGCAGATGGTCGCTGGACGTTAATCAGACTTTGTGTGTGCTTCTCAGACTGCAGGAATATGTTTCGATACATCGAGTCTGTATTGACACTGAACATGATTGAACCAATCCTGAAGGAATTCTGAGCAACCTTTGTTCGCAAGAAAACAGGAGCCAACCTTACCACCATGGACCAGCGGTCCGAGAGTTCTCTCGGGCAATTGTATGATATGTATGTAAGGAGTTTGGACTTTGATGTGCAAAGTGCCTGTTAGAAACGGTCTAAATAAAGCTTTGTATATAGAACGCCAAAAAATGATACGTTCAGCGCTTTAGCAGAAGCGTTTTCTGGGATTCTCCTGCACAGACCTTTTACATGAAACTATGTGCAGGCCAGCCGGGCATGCAAAGTCGCAGGCATGGAGCACCAGCTGGTGGATATCAGCTTTGGCTTAGTTATTCCCCACAAAATGTTCATCCGGTTTCAATGGTTCATACCTCTCCATGTGTGGTTGCATACACACTAATACAAACCATCCCCTACCATAACATTGCACTTACACGACATTGCATTACATTACATGACATGACAGCATCACATGTACATGTACAATTATGTACATACAAGTTAGTGATACCAGATGTATCAGTGATATATCAGTAACATATCTCGCTGATCGCGCTACATGACGGCAGCACCTTGGCCAGGAGGTCCTTGGGGAGGCTCTTCCTGCTCCTCGCAGGCGAACGCCCCAGGACTTTGCGCAAAGTGAATGGCATCACAAAATTTACAAAGGATTAAGTACTTGACCATCACAGAAGCCTATCTTGATATATCTTGACATCAAAATGCAGCATGTTCACTCTTTCACATTGTTTCGCCGCATTGTGCCGCATTCCTGTGTATGATTGTACTATGGGAAGAATCTCGACGAAGCCCATGGTGCCCATGGTGCCCATGGTATTCACTGCGTAGCGCAGCGCCACCTGCCAGGCCTACCTTTGGGCCATGCAAATTTCAACATTGATTCGATCGAAAGTCGCCCTAGCTATGGCTACGACCCTCTCACTGATCGTTGGGCCGAAGGCTTAGTTAGTTTCAGGCTGAGCTGTTGCTTGGCATCGGGAATGAGCACTGTGTCATTGACACCACTTGGTAGAGCTGCAGAGAAGTGCTCAAGTCTTGCCCGAGTTTAAAAATCATCGCAAATTGTTGAGGAGCACTTCATTTCAACAGTTGTCCCTATCTCCTGGCATTCTGTTGCATGCTCCAATGGGCCTCTGCATATGAAATTTACATTGGCTTGCGTGATGGCTATAGGCTATAGGTGGCTATAGGGCTTGATCCATGGTCCTGTGACCACTTAAGGAAGCGCAGCCTCCAACAGATTGGAAGAAGCATGGCCTGGACACCTGAGGGCGTTGTTCTGTTGATGAGTGTTGTTCGGTGTGGAGGCCAAACTTAGCATTTGGCTGCAGGCAACCACATTTGTTGATGCAAAGTCAGGGAAGGGCCGTATTTAACAACTTGGTCATGTTTGTTGAGGTCCTTAAAAACAATTGAAACAAGTTTGAAACAATTGAAACAATTTTAAGAACAATTGAAACAAATTAAAAACAATTGAAACAATTTTGGAAACAATTGAAACAATTTTAAAGACAATTGAAACAATTGTAAGCATTTGCGGGGGGTATCCCAGCCTGTGGGGACTATGAGATGGTTTAAAACCATTCAAGTTAAGGATGCCTCATGGGCACTCACAGTTTTTTCCCAGTGTTTTGTGCACAGACAAGCGCGAGTGCTGACAGCCCCAAATGCAGAACGCTAGCAAGTCAGAAACTGGTTGTTCTTGACGCGCACGATTTGCAAGGAAAGACTTGCATGTTGAAACAGGTATACAGTTATGCGATCTTATACAATGTTATACAATCTTATACGCAATGTTATACAATGCTATACAATCATACCATTGACACTCAAGCACTGAGCTGATATCCAAACTGACTCCAGATTCAAATTTCAGCCTTGCGCCAGCCCTGACGCGGGACGGCTACGTCGCTGGGGTTGACTCCTCTGTGAATATGCCTGCTTCCAAGATGGGGAAGTTGGATCAAGTCGGATGAAGTTGGAGGTTGTATCTGGTGACCTATGTTTTTTCTTAAGCACTGTGATCACGGACCGGTATTCCAGGAAAGCTGCCTAGATCTGAAGCATTTTCAACAGACACTAGTTGATGTGGTCTGACATTAATGAGATCTGAACACGAGGAGCAGCACCCACTTGTTTTGTGCACCAATAGGCCAATCCATGAAATGCTGTAGAAGCTTCCAACTGGGAATACTCCCCACTTGAGCGCTTCAATTAATGACTCTTTTTTGGCTGAATATGTTCTGGGAATAAGTCAGTTTCAACCGGAAAATGGCTTCATGTGACTTCACAGAAGATCGCAAAGCATAGGATGCCATCGCAAATCGTATAGCGTATGTATATAGATGAAGAAACGTCCATATACATACACGGACTCAATGAAACAAGCTGCTGTAAACCAACCATTCGATAACCAGCTCCAATCCCATAGAACACCTCCCGTCGCAGATCTCGTTTCACTCACATTGGATGCTTCGAAGCAGACTTTTTCATCACCCACGTTTCTTGGACGCAAAGAAGCGGTCTGATTCCCATTCGTTTTGAGCTCCCACTGATGGTTGCAGAATTTGTGGAACATTGTGGAACAATGATGGGGGCATAGGGTGATTAGAGTTCACCATTGCTTCATTTCAAAGTTCATCAAGGATGTATGGATGAAGGATGCAACATAGCTATGCTCACTGTCAAAAATCTTAGCCTCAAATTCCACGAGAGGCTCTTCAGGAGAGTGAGCTTCCGAAAGAAATTACGACCCATGTCTGACGTTCTTCAAAAAAAAAATAGTAATCCCCAGCAAATCTGAGGTGACTAGTGACGCCGTCGCCTATGACCCCAACGAGTGCATGGCGGCACGCCCCACGGTTCACTCAGTAGCAGCTGGCACCAATTGTAGCTGTAGGTTTCAGATTGCTTGGAAAGTGCTGAACCCTTGCCTGTAGGTTCTCACCAATTCTCATTCCCTAGGAAGCACCAAACAAAAACCTGCCAATCCCAGTCCACGTGCATACTAGGGGCCAACCAGTGCATTGCATTCAGCCACCCTTGCAAATCGTGACCTTCCAGACTCTTCCAAGATGCAAGTATCTGAGCTCGAAACCCAATAAAGTGGCATACAAGTAGCCAAGAAATGCTAAGAATGTTTTGTCGCTATCCACAGGACGTCATTAGTCTGTCCACGCCGTCCTGACGATACTTCTTAATCATGGTTCACGGCAAGAAAATCGCCAGCTCCAGTTATCACAAATAGGGTCATCAGGGGTTGAAACATGTTGAAACTTCAGAGCTTCAAAACCTGAGTGCAGCGGTGCGGCACAGGCTTGCAAACTGAAGTTTGAAGGCAATTCCTCTGGTGAAATTATTGTGGCAGTCCATCAGGCGCATCCCCGAACTTCTCCAACGGCCACCAGCAACCTGTGGATTGTATCTTTATTTGTGCCAACTAGAGTTTCGTGAAGTTTCTGTAGAAAATGCTGTGTGTGTTGCAATAGCCATCACATTTCAGACACCTTGGTGCTCCTGGGTTTTTCCAGTCTCCCCACAATTAATTCAGACAGCTTCCACCGGGTAGCAGCATCATCAGGGAGGCACGTGTCCGGTTGCACAGGACCGTTGTGGCTGTGTTCTAAGTGACATGACCACCTTTAGAGAGTTGGCACCTCAGTGAAGAGACCGAAATCCACAGGAAACCAGGGATTTAATGGGATTTACCATGATTTACCAGACATACCAGACAATTTTCCCCCAACCAATTCAGAGAATATCTGCATGCCTTGCATGTACACATTTGCACAATGTGTTGATAAGAGAACTTGCATGTGTAGTGTGGGATCTTTGCAGTTTTCTGTGCAGCAAAATGCAACATTATGATGCTACGCAATGTTCGTTCACATAGTGCTCGAAAATTGTTTGTTGAACCCTCGATATCCGAGGGTGCCACAGACTTTCTGCACGTACTATTGCAAGTATTATAGGCCGGCCTTTGTGGACGATGTAGGGTCGGCAATTTATCGGTGCTATAGGTCAGCTGAGGTCAACAATTTGTTGCTGATTATGTTCCAATCCACCGCAGTGAAGACATCTGGTATGATGCTATGACAGGATATCATTGAAACTTTTGCAGGGTCTTTCGTTTACCTTTCAGCCATGGCATTAAAGCCGGATACGTTTTCACCGTGCTGATTTACTTCGGTCATTTCAGTTCTTCATGTCAATTCATTTCACACTATTCCAGCATGTTGGACAGTGGAATTGAGACGCTCAGACAGACCCAGCGACGTAACGATACCAAGGTGGAGCCAAACCTCCTCATAGTGCAAGTCACTCCAATTTTAGGGGCACGTCAATGAATCAATGAATTGTCCAAACTTATTACTTGGTATGACTTCAAGTTGTGAAGATTTGAGAAAAAACACTGAAAACTGACCTTGATACCACATGATGGTCATAATACCACTTGATACCATGGCGCCAGGAACCCCATTTGCGGCGGTTTCCCAGACTACTGGGGCGTCTTTCGGGAATATGACTTCGTGTCCTTGACTGGACAGGCTTGCCATGGCTTCGCCTGTCAAGAAACAGCTTTCTGAACCCAATATAGTATGCGTAGTGTGTAAACAAATCCAGGGTGCCCCGCGGCCATGATTGAGTCAACTGTGGTTTGTTGGTAATCAACATGTGTGGTTTAGATGGGTGCTGTCCTGATATTTGTTGGAGCTTCTTTGGCCTTCCAACATTTTTTGTATGCAAAGGAAATGTTGTATCTCATTGGTGATGACAACCAAGCGCCTTGCATTTGATATGCAATGCAATCAGGGTGCCTATGACCCATGGCGATACGTTTGGTATTCCGTCGCAGGGGCCCTCGGATTGAAGCGAATGATGGCTCTTGGGGCGTGCTTAAAACTTGTGATGCCATCTATCGGTTTATCAATCTATCAGTTTATTAACATGTCTATCTAGCAATCTGTCTATCTATCCATCACTATCTAATCTATCTAGTCTATCTATATCTATCATTATTTTCTATTTATCTACTTGTCTACTTATCCACCGTATCTATCTATTTATCTTTAATACATAGGATGCATAGGATGCATATGATACATATGATACATATGTACACATGCATACCTAGGTATGTCGCATGCATTTGTGGACACATACCCATTCATAGACAGCGCTGGTGAGGTGGCCATCCGAGAGAGCAACATCAGAGGAGGAGTTGTCCCTGATGGTGTGCAGCTGGCTTCCCAGGTTCCCAGTGTCAGCACGTCCATAAATACGAGATATTTTGGTGTGACCAAGCAACAAGGTTTTGACCCATCCCCATGGCCAAATTGATTCTTGATTGCTTCCCAAGAATGGAAGTGTCGAAAGCTGCAGACTCAAAGATGATTTGAAGCAGAATTGCCTTGTGGACAGAATAAACAATGATGAAAAGATACCAGAGGAATACCAGAGGAATCATGCCGAGAAATTCGGTTTTGCGGGTCCCAAATTGCACCGGTTACAAGGCCAGAGCGGTACTACCTGCATGCAGTCGATGTCGTCACCGGAGACGCACTGCAGGGGGCACCCAGCACAACAGAGCAAGGTTCTGCAAGATGATGAACTGAAGTTCATGGAACCAGAATATTTGTCAATATTTGATTATGAATGATTGTGATCCGGACCCGGGTTTCAGTCCTCGTGTTACTCAAGTTGCTGAGACTGTAGACATGCATTTGCACCTTGTCCACAAGAAGCATGTTCAAAACATCACTTTAGCAAGTGCTATGATGATATTGTTCGCGGCTCACAGTCTGAACATGTTGTTTCCTCAAACTTCTCCTGCTGAAGGTGTGCCCACTGTGGTCTTATCATGTTTTATCCTTGCGGTAAGAATGGTTAGGAAGTCACTGGAATAGGAGATTCAATTATTTTCAATTCTGCAAAGTGCATTGAGTCCCGTTGAGTCCTGCATTGCCTGCATTGAGATTTCAGTGATCATCTCCCTGCAGGTTTCAATTTCAGATGCCTCTCACCGGTATCCTTTACGGCCGGGAAGCGAAGAGACACTGCACGGCCTGCACGACTCAACTACCGATGCGATGCTACACGCCGAGGTTTGCAATATGACTTGGACGGCAGTCGTTTGGTTGCGCTGCACACAGAGAGCGACACAGGTGGAGAGACTGGGCCATTTGGGTCCCTGTGTTGGGCCCGTTCACACTTGAAAGTTGGAAGTACAATAGGACTTGTTTTCTCAAGGATACTGGAAGTTTTTCTTAGATAGAACTTTGAACGGTCCTGCTGCTATCCCTATAGGACTGGAGGTTTTGTGCATGCGAGTCCAATGTGTCACAGATGGCATGGCAACACAGCAGACACTTGCAGCTTCCTCACAGTTTCCCGTGTTTCTTCCGTCAAAAATACTTTGTGCAAGTGACTAATTAATACTAGTTAAGCTTTCAATTTCAAGTTGCGTCTTAAAAGTAAGAGTGTGTGTGTGTGTGGTCAACACTTAAAAAGATCAGGGTATGGAAGATATATAGATCAATATAATTCAATAATTATAGACATGCATAGAAAGCCTAGCGTGCCTAGCGGAAGGACCCTGTCCCTCCACACCTGAGCTATGTATTGATACAACCCACAGTGCCTTGACGTTTTTTTCTCGTGGCAGGTCGAATCAATCCAACGACGCAATGGAGGCCACTAGGGTGCACTCAAAGGCAAATGAAGGTATGGATTTGCGATTGGTTGGCGTGCCGAATTGACTCCTTGGGATAAAGGATTAGTTTCACAATGTTTCCCATATAAAATAATTCTGTCAATTAGTCATGAGTCATGACCATCATGATCTTAGTCACCCAGTGGCCTGTAGACTTGGTGCATCCCAATCCTGGCATTGGAGAGCCGGCGACTCTCTGGACTCGGAGATTAAGACATAGCGAGACATTGTCATCGTATGGTGATGTCCTTCTCAGGTACAAGCTGGCCCGGATCATAGTGAATACTACGTTCGAAGACCAGCTACAAACCCAGCCGGGCGGATGAGATTCCCTGTGGGAAGTATTGGTTTCTTGATGTTTGCAAAGCTTTATTTGGCACATGATGACAGGGTCCTTGCAGCCGCGCTGAAAAACATCGAAACATCATGGTTCCAAGCGCTGAGCTTTCAGGGCCAATACCATTGTACAGTGCTATGTGATGATGTTCCACAAAGCTCCGTTGATAGTTGCTTCTGAGCTTTGTGCTACTCTGCATCATGCTATTGTTGTCGATTGGTTCAGACAGTTCACACGAAATAGGACATTTGTTGATATTTGCTAATAATTGTTGT
Source organism: Symbiodinium sp. clade C Y103 (assembly GCA_003297045.1). Taxonomy (NCBI): domain Eukaryota; class Dinophyceae; order Suessiales; family Symbiodiniaceae; genus Cladocopium; species Cladocopium sp. clade C. Next base: position 65,713 of record BGPT01002397.1, on the reverse strand, counting down.
TTCTTAATTCTTAAGTATCCATTTGTACTTCTAAGATTTTCCACAGTTCATTGCAACAGCCCTGCTGTCGCTATAGGAACCCTTTGTGGGCACCCGCGAAGCCAAGGCCGAGACTATCCATGAGCCTGGCACAGCTTGATATCCGATTCAACGAGCCTGGAAGCCTAGAGTTGATACAAAAAAAAAATTAGAACATTTCAGAACTCTTGGAACTCTTGGAAATGTTGTTGCGCTTTTGTACAATCTGTACAAGGCGACAGTATCATTGAGCCGAGCTGATGGGGAACGATTTTATGGCCAAGGCAAGAGATGTCAAAAAGGTCAACGATGGAGATCGAGATGGTTGAAGTTTAACAAGCACGTGATATGTCCATTCCCTTAATGGGACCTTTAGATACCTTTAGAATCTAGATCCAATTCCATCCAATTCCCATTTATATATGTTTGGCATTGCCCTAAAGGTCCCACAAATGGTGGTTGAGACTCATGCCACTGTTTGCTACTGTCTCATGTGGAACATCTCTTAGGTCCGAGCAATACCTTCAATTCTCGGGCGCGTCGGGCATCCTTTCCCAGCACCTTGCCCGCATGTGGTCTTGGTTCAATCGGCTGATTGGTGAACTGACCACTGTGCTCTCTGCAAGGACTATGTTTGGAGATGTTTGGGGTGGTTATGATCTTATAAAGCTACCCAGTACAAATAAGCCATTTGAACAGGCAAAGCATATGACATGGTTTGTGACATGAACGGATTTGAATGTGTTGAATCTTCCAATATCAAAGACCTACGACCTAATGCATAGAAGTATATATCATCCTCCACAGACTGCTGTGTTTGCATTGCGGTGACAAGAATGAAGCAGAGGCCCAAGTTTGAGTGCCATTTTCCAGCACTGGTCGTCCCAGGGCAACGAACATCTACATCATTACGCAGTGTGAGTGGGGGACTCAAAAACCTGAGGTGGACGGGCCGCAATGCAGTACCGGTGATTTTTCTGGGTCTGAGTATGCGCGGGAGTCGGAGTATTTCTGCCGACATAGTCTCTATGAAATTGACTGAAACTTGAGGTTTGTTGGATTTGTTGGCACATTGGTTTCTTAGGGAGGCAAATCTTGTGAGCTGCATGGCCTACAGTGAATGACGAATCTTCATCTCAAACAGGAACCAGTGAGGAAAACCAATCTTGGATAGTACTGTGTTGATTGATGTTGATTGTCTCCCAGGGACAGAGCAGAAGAAAGCCATCTCTACGAGAGAAACTGTTTGTAAAGCCCAATCTAGGCCCTAGGCCCAATCAGATCCTTGTACAGTAAGGCCTGCGCAGCAAAAGAAGGACATGAAGGACTCGCAGCTTGTCACATGATTCACATAGATTCACATGCAGTCGCTGCTAAGTGGTAAAGGCAGATCCCTTTCATATTTGTTTCATATTTGCTGAGCTGTTGAGCTCAAGGTCTGGGTCTTGACAGTCGCAGTCGACCAGGACCATATCTATTTCATTCGCGTTGAAGATGGCTTCATAGTCTACGATAGTGCCTTAGATTTCAAGGCCTGGCTCACGTAGAAAGCACTTCAAGAGGTCTAAGAGGACGCCACAAAATGCCACAACTATTTGCATGCGTTTGTACTAAGTTTGTATGGTTTGAATTTGAGCTGATGCTTGGCTGTTTCATCCAAAGAAAATTGAGGTTCAATAGGGGTTTGTGGACAAGCACCTCTTCAAAGCTCGCATCTCCTTTTCCTTGTCAGATGGCAGGTGCTTCAAATTTACACCAACGAGAAATATGGCGACGTCACAGTGTTGGGGCTTGGACTCTCAGATTTTTTGAAGTGGCACATCTGCATTTGTTGTTTCACATGCATTTCCTACCAAACTAGAACATGTATATTTCAAATGCATTTATGTATTGTTATATAAGTGTATCAACCAGCATGGCAGTTCATGGCGATGCCTAACCAGTCGGCAGCTCCCCTCAGACCCTTGGCATCAGCCCGGCAAGGCCTCGCATGTACTTGGGCTTCGGCATTGGATCCATGTCCTACATCTACTTGGCGCGAGTCTACAGGTGCGATGCGAATGTCGGGTTGCACCATGTTGCACCCCAAGTCGGACCCAATTTGGGGATAAGCGATGTGAATTTCCAGTAGTTGCTGCACCCTGGCTGTACTGAAGCACATAGAAGGACACTTTAACGCCTGAATTGTGGCACAAAAGAAAGATCTGTAACATTCTGAAGCAGATTGCTAAAGGCTGATCATGCGGCCTCGCCAGGGACAACATCGAAGAGCGAACAGTCGTTGACTTCCAGTGCGCCAGCATGTCCCTAAATAGCTTGAAAGTACAACCCGCAGGCACGGACAAGATTTGAACTGCGCAATCTTTGCTCAGCCTAGCTTTCACATAACGCACAGTGATACCAATGCTCCCATCATCCTCTCTGTTCTGGCCATTGCTGCCCTGTGTATTTGTTCCATTTGCCAATCATGGGATGATGTTGAAAGAAAACCAGTGAAACAGTACAGACTAGAAAATTACTTGAATCTATGATAATCTATGATAATCTATGGAATCGGTTTGCTGACAGGATGTGAATTGCTTCAAGCATTCGACTGGCAGGTACAATCCCATCAATCCCACATACGTGGCGCCCATTGAGAACACTCAGGAGTGAAAAGCTTGGAATCTTACGGAAGAAAAGAAGAGCCAAAGGTGAGCCGAGGAAAGGTGATGCAGTGATAGAGTTTTCTTATACTTGATGAATGTTGATGATATTATCGTCTATCGAAAAGTGATGATCCGGAGAACCCATTGTGAACATACTCAATGTATCTTAACGTATTAGCAGCATGGAATCATAGCTCATTTGTATTTGTTTGAGACTTCAAATCAAGACACTTGGAGGTTCCGCAGATCCTGTCAAGGTTTGGTCCGATGCGTAGGCTTCTTGGTACTAGGGTCGTGAAACAAATGTCTTGAGAAGGGGGCATGATTCCGTTTGATTTGATAGTCCTTATTTGTCACACTGTCATCTCTTGACAGTCAGCCAGTCGGAAGAAAGGATGGTGGACGCACAGAAGTTCATCATTGCGGTTTTTTCAAGTGTTCCGTAGGTGTTCTTGTGTTGGACTCTTGAAGGCGAATTGTATCGAATTATGTTTAAATCATTTTAGATCCTATCAGTTGATCTTGAGAGTTCTTTCAGTCAAGCAACAAGCAACAGTGACAAAAGTGTTGACAGAATCGACTTGTTGGGAAACTATGCGGCATGCAGGACTACCACATCTACCCGGGCGTGGCAGTAAAGCTGGCATGTATTATGGGTTTTGAATAGATGGTGTGCTGAGAATAGGTGTGTGGGGGGGGGTGCTCATTGCGCGGCAACGACATTTAGTTGCAAGACTTGTCCTGTAAGTAGCCGAAAGAGTCTCCGGCTAAAGCCCATCTGTGGACCTATCCAGACTTGTCACATAACCAGAAAAGATATGGCAGACATGGCCAGGTGTCAGAGCATTTGTTCAACTACAGCGGCATCGCGCACCGTCGAGTGGGAGAACCCAGCTGTGCAGAAGCGAACGATGAGAACGGATTGTAAGGCAGCATGTTTCTTTGCAAAGCACTTTGGAATCAAAGGGTTTGGATGGGTTCGTTGTTTTTTTTTGTAAAGCTTGATAAGACCTAAGTTGCAGCATGTCCACGCATAAACTAGGCAAAACAGTGGGTATGGGTAGACGCCCCATTGCTCACGGGAACAATGCAGAGTAACAGGAACAACGCAGACGAACAACCACTTGAGATTTCCGCCCATCTGAGGCTCCAGCGTCTGATCAACCAGAACTGGCAGCCTTCGTCATCACAGAGGCGGCGGCGACGGCTTCGCAAATATATATATATATATGTGTGTGTACATATCAACATCATATGGTTTCATATACTTTCATTGATACCAGGATGCAAAATCCGAATCTCAAATGCATGGATTTGATATGATTTGAATCATATTGGATCAGTAACTCGTTTCACTAGGCCATCTCCAGCAGGTTGTGCCCAGGGGATGAAGGTTGAGACGCTGACTTGCCAACCAGGTGAGCATTCGCACGGGCCAGATGCGAGACTGGTGCAATGTGACCCTGACGAACAATGTTTGTTCGGGCACTCAGAAAAGCAATGGAACTCAACGGATTTCCAGCTGAGTTTGTGATATCTGAGGGATCCTAAGGGTCTAATCTAATGCTAAGTACCATTAATGCCTGGGAGTGCTGGGATTGCAGTATAACCCCATACAACTTGTTAATCTTCAGCATGGTCAGCACGTTTTTGTTATATCATCCCTGGGTCATTTTCACTGCCCCAGTGTTTGTTGTTGGACTAGTTGTGGTGGAGCTGTGGGTCAAGGCGTGGGAACCATCAATTACGACATCCCGTATGCCGCCCTGTACAACCAGGAGTTGACGCCTCAGTTTCACAGAAACCAAGGGCAGGTCATCCTGAAATCGGAACCGTGTGTTACCAAGTACATGCATGTACATGCAATGTCATTTGATATGTGTTGGATGGTGCCCTGCCCATCCCTGCCCTTGTGTATGGTCTTGTAAAAACTAGACTGCCATAGACTCTATCCGAAGCTCAGGTTTTGATGTGCAAAAGCGAAAACTGTTTGATCCCTTCGTCCTTTGTCGATGCAGGTGACAACTAGATACAGATCATGTATCTGTACAATTATATATATATATATATACATTATATTATATTATATTGAAATTGACACATCAGACGTGATCCCCCTGAGGCCGGGTATTCCATTGTCGTTGAAGGCACCATCCTTCACAGATGCCAGATTCACCATGGAGGCCTGGAACCTGAAAGGCGAAACTGAAGATATTTGAAGATGTTGATTAGGAAATACAACGCATCTACGAAGTCCAGTGGACGGTTTGAGATTCTGTGTCCATTTTTATCTGCATTGAAAGTTGAAACAGGAGACTCCCAGACTGCTGGCAGGCGGGCACCATTGTGGTCAACTTTGATCGGGCCACCTTGCAGGGTGCTGTGACCAGGGCCAGGGTCCCAACTTGTGATCCGGCACCATGTGACTGTCAGTGATGCCAGGCCTCAAAGGTGTCTTTGCATCGTGGATCTTTAATCATTTTTGAGTAAATCAACCAAAGTTCCCTTCTCAGAAGGAGACGAGATGGAAGAATAGTTTGAGTTCTTTTCCAAGGAATTTGGCACTGATTTCGTTCTTTTCCTTAGGGCAAGGAAGTCCTTTGATCCCTTGAGTCACATTCAGGATGACAACAATGACTTCCTGCCCGATCGCATCGCTGGGAAGCCCAGAGTGTACGGTCTTCCTGGGTCAGGGCAGTGATGGAGTCTGAGCTGGTCATTGAGGGCAGCCGGAAAGCTTACACAGCGAGCATCAGCGAGCCAGTGAAGCAGCTGATTGGTGATCAATGATTAGTCTGGGATCCTTCTCGTTTACAGATACTTACATAACCTTGTATACAGATATTTAAAGATTCTGGACACAACTATGTATCATCACATCCAGGTAGCAAGATCTCGTGGTGCACGCCACCGCTAGCCACGGCCAGGACTACAGCACTCAGCCAGATGGCGTGTTTGACTGCGCTCGTGCAATTGCCTCAGACAGATGACTTTCAGAATCTTTTAGGTAGGAACTTCCTTGCAGATCGATTTGCCACAGAATCTTATATCAAACGTTGATGGATCAATATTGAGATCTAAAGACTTCTTACTGCCAAAGACTTGCGAAATTCTGTAGTTCCTCAGATTCCTCAGACCAGAAATGCGGACCCATACCCATGTCGCAGTAAGACTGGGTACTATTTCATCATATTTCATCATACTTCATCATATTACATATTTCATCATAGTTATCATCATAGTCCATATATGTTCATATCATTTTAATCATATTTAATCATATAAGTCATATGTCATAGCTGATGCCGAAACTTTGCTAACATTGGGAGCATTGGCCAAGGTCTTTACCCCGCCATCAATCCTACTGCTGGGACCATCTCCAGACACATCGCCATCCCAGCTGTGGTTGGAAATCGCCACATCCTGAAATGCCCTGAATGGCCCATGTGAATCAGCCTTTATCCATATGTATCCAAGTTCAAAGAATTTGATATATTGAATTTAGATGCCAATTTCATCCTATTTCTCTTCAGTTTTGGAAACCGCCGTACATTTTGCTTGATGGCTGTGTTTCAGATTCATTGATCCCAAGCAGGGTTTTTTTCTGTCCATCGAAAACATTGCACGTTGTCATTCGAAAGTTCGGAGAGCTTGTTTGACTCTGGATTGAATAACATTTGTCAGATATGAGTCGTTGTTTAGAAGGTGTTTCAGTGTTGTATAGCCCCTTCCCTCAAATATGGATCTATTCATTTCAGGGGGAAGTGATTGCTTTTTTTATTGGCAAGTCCTTTCCTCAGAAATACTCATCAATCCATCTTTCTTGTGCCAGGTGTATTTGGATGACTGACTCACGGATCCAAATCAACTTGCCCTCGGCTACTCGGACCTAGCAGAAGCAGGATGTGATAATACCAATGGTATCTATCCGTTGCATGAATCTCTTCATCCGACTGAAGAGTTGTGACTCCAGCTCCAAACTCTCAAGGTGATCAACGTCTCGGTGGGTGACTCGCTGTTCGTGCTGTGTGAAACTCAGACATACTCAGACTGTGCATCGCGTGGGGAAGCTGCAACCTGCAACGTGGCGATGGTTTGCCTCGCCGCAGCGGCTCGCAGCGGCTCAGGCCAGATACCATCTACACAATCCCGCGCAATGGAGAGTGGTCTCCTGCTGCATTGGGTGGAGTGCAGGTGCAGGGTGTCAGAGCTGAAGAAAGCGATGACTAGAGAGGACAGGAAGTGAACAAAACAATGTATGAGAGCCGAATTGAAAAGTCATGTAATGGAGCATGGAGAGATCCAGTATGGTATCCCAGAGTGTGATTCATTCCCGAATAGTACCATGGGCAATGGCGCAAAAAGTAGTGCAATGGAATTAGAGAATGAAAGCAACGACATGTCACTCAATGAATTTCATGACATGTGAATATTTCATGGATGTGTGATGATGTCTAGCACTCGTAGTTCCAGATCCTGTGGTAATGCCGACAGGTTGATCCACCGGATCCACTGGAGGCACCAGTGATCGTCGGAAAGCCTGGGGTGTGGAATGGCAGGATCGCGCTGTCATGAAGCCATGCTTTGTCTACCGGAGCTCAGCTCTGCATCTGAAATATCTTTAATGGATCCCCTTTATAGATTGGTTTCTTTCCCGGAAGGCGGAGGGAAGGCAGAAAACATGCAATGTTTCACATGCAGATGCTGATATAGAAACACCGACCCATCAAAAAGCCAAGCTGTACTGCCCAAGGTGTTGACAGGCTCAACCAACTTGGATGAGCTGGGGGGCTTAGAAAAACTGGCAGACCGACTTTTCTTTTGTGCTCCGGATCGATTTGGTGATTCGTCAGGCAGCACCTTTCATGTCAGGTGTACTCCGGTGCGGTTGGTGGGTGTGGACTCCTTCCAGACAGGAAAGTTGCCAAGGCCACCGGTGCTGGGAATGAGCTAAAAATATTGGATGGACGCGGAGTTTGCTCTGTATGCGGTTTGGCAGTTTACAAAGAAACTCTCAAGGAGAGTGAGAGAATAGTATTGCTATGGTTTCTTTTGTTTGCAAATACTGAAGCGGAAAGCAGGGAAATATTGGATGTTACGTGCATAAACGTGTTAAAGTCAAGCATACTGCAAAGGTCCCAGTCAAGACACTGGTCAATCAATGGGTCCAGATGTTTCACTTGCCAGCCCAATATCCCTCATATTCCGGGATCATCTCGTCATAAGAAGGGGTGAGCGAAGTTTTGGCCCGTCTTCAAAGGGACCTTCAATGTGGAGATTTTATGAGATTTTGAGGCAAATTGCCTAGAGTTGGCCGGTTTTCCAGTTTGGAAAGTTGATTTTCTCAGCTCAGACTGGCACTGAAGCTCCCAAGCAAGATGCCATTTGCTTGGGCTCAGGTATAGATGGGAGTTGCAGAATGGCACGTTAGAAGATCCAAATCCCAAGGACAGCAGAAATGGTGCATTGACGCATATGGAAAGTAGTGGAGACATGTGAAAATGTGCGGCAAAAAGAAGACAGAAGACGCCTCACCTCCAGATCCAGGTCAAGATACAGCAGATATCAGCAGATATATGCGGGTATCATTTCGTGGCCAAGTTTGCAGGTCTTTAAGATCAAAGAAATGAGGTGAAACATCGACCTATTCCTTTTGGATCTTTTTGGTTTTTTTTTGGCAATGTGGCAGGACCTGACCAACAATCCGAACCGTGTCATTGATTCGGCCAAAGTAGAGGCTGGCAACCGGAAACCCAGCGCAGATGACTTGAACTTTGAGCTGTTTGAAGCAACAAGACTTCGTGGTCAATTCAAACTATACAAATTACAAATTGAGCTTCACAATTACTTCCAAATAAACGACAAACAAGCCTTCGACTCATTTTCACTGCCATGTTTGATTCACATCTCGCCTCTATGCTTTTCTTCTAAACGGCTAAATATGATTACATACTCACATTATGCGCTGAGATGTCTTTTGAGATGATGTGCATCAGCGAGTCCATCCCATTGTTGGCCACCGCTGCAGTTGGTGCGGCAAGCGTTGTCTGTTGCAACAGAGTTCAATATGGGAACATTGGAAATGCCTAGCAACTTGGCATAGAAACTGAGAGCTGCCGGGCGTTCAAGACAAGAATCTCAACGGAGATTTGCCTGATGGTACAGTGTCAACAGTTACCTGAAATGAAAGTCATTGCTTGTCAGGGTTGATGGAACGCATGATCACGCATTTAAAGAAATCCTGCAGGAAGACGCTACACAAAGTGGCACTTAGAATCAATTCCAGACTCATTTCGATCAAATCATTCACCGTGCAGCCTAGGGAAGGGATTCATTGGGCGATGCCAATAGCCCTCATGTTCTAAGGTGAATATTTGGAAGCAGTGTGGTGGCTCAAGAGTGCTGTTGCAGGATTGTGTTAGGGTGGCTGACAACGATTCTGCGAGCACCTTTTTTTTCTTGTATCAGCAAGGCTATTTGGCAGAGCATGCTATTGAGTGGAGTGGTGCAGAATTGTTTTTTGGATGATGTTCATTGATTCTCCGAATCCAAACCTGGCAAGTCGCTTTGATGGTGGTCCCATCTTATTGGAATTCCTGAATGTGAGAAAGCTGAAGGGCAATGACAAGCATCAACCATTTATTTAGCCATGGCATGTCCAAAATTACCGACTCGAAAGAAATTTGTTGCGGTTCAACGAGGCTACCACTTACAAGATGCTGTTCTCTGTCACAAGCCGTTGGGGGCTGACCACGGTGAAGGAGGCTTCAGTCCAGATGTCTCAGCGGCTGCGGAGGCTGAACTAATTTGTAATTTAGAGATCTAAAATTTAGAGCAGAAAAAAAGATAAGAGCATTTCAGTATGTCAAAGTTGTTCAAGTACAATGTGTCCATCGTTTTTCGACCATGTTCTTCCTGTTCACTTTCGTCCAAATGGATTGTTACAGTTGGATCAATTGGCACATCCCAGTTCCGGGCAGGTGCTACTGACCAAGCTGAACTTCCCCGCGCCCATGGCTGCGGCCTCAGGGCCGGAGGCAACCGAGGAGAAAGCGCTGTCTGGGTCTGCGGGTTCAGGAAGAGATGATTATGAGTATGAGGACTAAGTCAGAATTTATGAAGCGCATCGTAATGGACCTGGAGGTAAGGATTTATAGTGACTTAGAATCAAGCAGATGTAGGAACTTCAAACCACTGGCCCCACTGGTCTTGGTCCATTGCTTATTTCAGACATCACTTCAGACCAGGGAAGGCTGAAGGTGGCATAGTGGCAAAATAGTGACCACTTTGGAATCGCTCTACTGGGGCATGAATATGCTGTTTTACATTTGCTTGGATTTGCGGTGCTGCCATGGTCCGCTCAAGTCTTGCCTGTTCTGTGCCTGGCTGCCTTTAAATATTGTAATATTGTATGATGTTTTCCTTGGCATGTAGCACCCAGCTAGATATGGCTCATAGAAATGCTCTACATTGCGCTACGTTGTGCCTTTAGTATCCTTGTGTTACATTGTGGCACAGTCACTGCACGCATTCGGTTTGGCCAGTTTGGCACATCTCGCTGAGGTTTCCATCAACGGTCCAGCCGAGATCAGTCGCTCACGGCCAGATCGAATCACCCTGGAGGTGTCGGCGCAGGGAGATCGGTGACCTGCACAAGATGGACAGACGCCAATCAATCGCCATCTTGTTGGCATGAATCATTCACACCTGGGCTGACCACGATGGTAGATGAAAACCTATGAACATAGCGCATGATTAATCATGTCTGATCGTTGATTTGACATATTCTGAGCTTCAGTTTCACATGAGTTGCTCAAAGTTCGCATAGTTTGACCCTATTTGAATGTCAAATTGTCAAACTGTCAAACAAATTTCAGCAGTCTTGTAGTTGATGTAGTTGCTGTTGGCCTTGCAGCTCACAGGCCATGGGAATCCCTTCAGCTTGCGCCAATGCCTCTACGAACTTAGGGTACCGATGGGCTTGGGAGCTCAGGATAGCTATAGCTCAGGTCGTCAAGAAACAGGTTGAGAAGTGACGGCACTGGTGATGCAAAGCCTGCGCATTCTTTGTTGCAAAAGGAGGAGGTTGGTGAACTGCCAGATTGTGGTAACTGATTTAGCATGATTTAGCTCTATCTACCACTTTTGAAGGCAGAAGACCAACGTTTTGTTTTGTGTTTGGTGCCCAACGGCATACTCAGGTGGCAACCTCCGGAAATCTAAATTTTGCCGTGCAACACTTAGCCTCCAAGATTTGGTCTTTCCATGGCAGGTTGGTTTGATCCAAGCTAACGGATGGCAACGGATTTTTGCGAGCAACCACAGGGATTCTAGCCCACGCGGTGTTGTCACTCGAGGAAGAACCAAAGCAGATTAGCATTTCAGTTTTTTAGGTGTAAGCATTTCATTGCCTCAAGGCCAAAGTTTCCCCCTTGTTCTGTGCACATCTTTTTATTCCTACTTTGGGTCTACCTCACAAGCTGTTTTAAGTTTGAGGTTTCTTGCTCCAGCTCCAAACAAACTTCTTGTGCATACAACATCAAATTTTTACAGTACGTCGTCCTGTGAGTGACTGGCCATGGTCACAAGATGTCATGAGGATTATCCTGAGATCATCACCAACGCAGCAACCTTGACGATCCCGCCATTTGTGCTGGAACCAGATCTCACAGAAGCTTGGCTGAAAGAAGTGGACGTGAAAGTCGCCAGCAGGTGGCACAAGGGTAGATATCATTAGATATCTAGGGAGCGAATGGGAGCGACAGAGCATTCAAACCATACAAGGTCGAGGAACCTCATGTCAAAATGCGCAGTCATAGCACTAGGATTTCAGTCTACTGCTGATGAGGAACGACGCAGGCAAGTTTCTTTGTATTCTCAAATTGCCGCAGAGACATATCCCATCCTCTCAGCCGACTTCAGTCGCGCTCAGAACACGATGGACTACAACGTCTACAATTTCACTGTGGAATGCTTCGTCAACACCATTCAAGGGGATGTGCCAGATCGGATAGCGTCATCCACTCAGCACTAGTATTGTGGAAGGTGCTCAGACATACTACAAGAATCTACAAGAGATAGACTATAGGACTAAGATAACCCTGATGCGCCAGCATCAGCCATGATTTGCCAAGGTATGCCAGGGTCACTGTGAAGATCTTCCGCTCCAGTGTCTATGTGGTGTACAAGACCGTTGCCGAATGCCAAAGTCGAAGTTATTTGTGTGATGTCATGCGCAACTGATCCCACATTACAGTGACTACAGTATAGCCAGGAGGTGAAGATGGTGGAGACTTTCAGAGCACCTCACTGAACAACTGCAGTTTTCGAACTTTCACCACCCCCTGGAAATACGAAACAACTTCTGTGGGAGCCACAAGGTTCAGGTAAAGAGTGTATTGTAGAATTGTTGTAGCATCATGTGAACACCATTGACAGATACTACTTAAACCCAAAAGCATGCGCTAAGTTTTCTCCCGCAGGACAGCTAGCAGAATGGTGACGAAGGGTGACATTCTGGCGCGGGAACCCAGGATTGCAGATTGCTGCCCCAGGCATCGACCTTTGTTCAATTTGAGTTCCAGGTGTGACACATGGCTTAGGTTTTGGACGTGCGCGGCTCGCAGGATCCTGACTATCCAACATTGGAGGCTGTGCCCTCAAGATTGCGGCTACTGATTAGAAATAGAAATTAGTAGCGGCACAAAGATGCACACAGTCTACCAAGCGTGGTTCTTGATGTTAAGCGGCACCAGCCAAGGGTCAAACCTTCCGTGGCACTTTCGTCTGGAGCTGCTTCACTCCGCCACCAGAGCGTTGGGGATCCCGGAAATCATCAGTATCTGAGCCATTCAAGATACCCTGTTGATTGGCTACTACAGGGGGTTATCCTACCTGATTGGTTGGGGATTCTGAGCTAACATAACGAACCCACAATGAGCGTGGGTTGTTGGCTCATCTACAATTGGTGGATGCACCACCTGACAGTTGTCATGAAGGCGCGGCTTTGCCTGACAATGTTAGGGAAAAGATGGAAAAAGCAAAACAACATCTTGAAATCGACAGATGAAAATATCCGGTACCCAACCAGAGCACGAAGATCATGGAGGGGCAAAGGGATATGTGGTTTGTGCCATTTCTGTCCCCAGCACTTGGAGTCAATTTGATGCGTACACGGAGAGAGTATGTAGAAGAAGTATGAGCAAATGCTCAAAACTTTGCCGCAGCGAAGCAGATCATGGAAAGCAGATGAAAGAAGAACTTCACCCGCAGCACTGCATCATACTGCAACCCCTTGGTATTTTGACTTTCATCATGGCAACATGTGGCCCTCCATGTGGCAAGCAATTTGGAACTACTTCCAGCTGTTCCAGCTCAACTGTTGCGCTTCTCACCTGAGGTGGTGCATGCTTCGGTGGTTCTGCCACAGGAGTCCTGGAAGATCTTATCACCTGTCGACAGGACCACTGCTGTGTGATGGTTTGCAAAGCTATGAAACTGGATGCTTCGCAAATCTTCGCCATGGGATTCTCTTTGTTTGTTGTGACCAAACAAGACCAAACACTCTCGGTGGACTTGGCTTCACACTGGAGTGATCGCACATGATCATGCTTTTTAATGTTTTTTACATGTTTCCAATGTGAAGAATCAAAGCCTTATGGTCACGGTGTGGAATGGTTTGCATTGAGAAAACATTTGGCAAGAGCATCCTACAGTATCTGGAGTCCTCGAAGTGAAATTCAGGTTCATGTTGCGAATTGATTTGTGTCCTAAGCAGGACATTGGAACGCAGATCCAGGACGGAGGCGTCCCTTAGCCCAGTTAACAGAGTTGGAGGTTTCTCAGAACACACAATCAAGATTCGCATGGAGTACGGAGGACAAGGACTGGCCAATTATTTGCAACATGTTACTTTTCAAATCTGTTCAACCTTTTCTTTGGCACAACTTTGCTTTGGGCAAGCACTGGCAAGCACCCAAGATGCCTAGTCGGCCTAGTCCACGTGTTTTTCCATCGAGATGACTCTGTGCCCAGGTCACATTCCCTGCGCCCTTGTTCGATGACTTGATCTTCTGTTTGGAGCCCATGTACGGCACAGCAACGGCACAGCCGAACTGTAGGAACTTGCTGACATGCTACTTTTGATATTTTTTGATTCTGTTTACAAGTGCTGTTTGGAATTTACTTGTAAGATCTCAGCAACAAATTCCACATTTTGCTATCAGCCCAAGCCTTGTGGCACACCCTAACCCCAAGGCCGCTACACACGTGGAGTCCTGATGTTCCAGACGCAGAATTTCAGCATAGGCGCGGTGGCAACATGGCGGGTACTGTGAGGTTGATTTGATTTCAACGAGCGGTCCCTCAGAGGAGGTTTATGTCCCAGTTCCCAAACAGGGTTCCCATGTGGGCTGTGAGTCTTTCTTCCTTCGTTTCATTTGCAGAATCTGGCAAACCTTTGAGTCAGTATAGTCTCCTTCGCTCAGCAGCCCGTTTCGTGCCTGTGCCAATTGGTCAAGAAAGCTGCCCTAGAACTGATGACTAAAGGATGGGTGGGTGCTTTCCAGGGTCAGATGCGGGATGGACGTCGGGTAGTGGACATGGATTGTATTGATTGTAATGTCCAACATCCATTTCAGGAAACACAAATAATTCGTGCACCTCTGTCCGTTGGCCTTCATAGGGTATTTTTGATGCTGCACCCTCTATTTGAAGCAACTCCCATGCCTACAGGTGCTGTAACAAGCTTGATTTAAACTTGCTTCGATGGTTTACAGGTACTGGCAAGGCTACAAAATGAACATGGATTGAAAATTTAAAAGATTTGAAAACTAACGCTTTTAGTTTGAACCCTCCCCGCATTCAAATGATGGCATTCTCTCACGCTCCACTGCGTGTTGCAGGTCAATACAAGTTCACGGTGCAGGCAAGAGAGTCGGAGCCGATTTCAGCATGGGGAGCCAAAATCAGGAAGTGAAGGGGGTGATAATTGATGGTTTGGCTCCGCAGTAATGACATAGTGTATAGATTCTAGATGTATGTACAGTATATATACATACATACATACATATACATATATATATATATAACTATATGTATATATTTAGGTAATTTTACATAGAGAGAGAGAGAGAGATGTCACAATATAGATGTCTATAGATGCTAGTCCCTGTGCGAGGCGACCAGCTATGATGGCCGACAAGCCCAGGAGGACAACTTCCGGTGCCAGGGAATACGGGAAAATTGCGGACCTACAAGACCGGGGATGGAATAGAGCAAGAGCTCGACTCCAGATCACCAGCAACATGTTCAAACTGATTGCTCTATGTTTTGCTTACCTGCATCAGTGAGATCCACCATGCCGAGTCTCATCTACAAGGAAAATTCTTCCGATATGTTCTGCTTGCATCTACTTGGTGGCTCACCCTAGTACCAGTGTCTGCCGGAATGCCTTCAGGACGTGTTCATCACAATGACCGACGTCCAAGTCCCAAAGATTGTCTGGAATCCTCAGAGCTGGATGTGAAATGTTGGTCTCACCGTCTCACCCAAATTTGTTGGGTAAGTACTTGTTGCACCCAAATAAGCACCTACATATACCTAAATTGTATTGGATTGTTCCAAATTTCTAGTACTCTCCAACTGTTGATGATTCACTGGTGAAACCTTGCAGGTTCGAAGGAGGTTGATTCTTGCAAAGCCGACGTATATTGGTACCAGCAGGTAACAGCTAGAAGCACTTAGACAGATTCCACAGTCCCTCCAGCAGAGTCCAACTTCTGTATACTTCTGCAAGATTTATCGATCTTTATCGTACGTGCTAAACTGACCAGCTGACCAAAGCTATCCAGCACTTCCTGACCGCAAGCGGTGGCAACGCGGCCCAGTTGTTGACCATCGCGGACCAGAAAGAAAGATATCCTGTGTCCTTCCCGATCCAGATCTCTGGCACAGAGGCGGCATCACTCGTTCACGTGTTCACAGAGGTGCATGGAACAATATGCAAATCTTTCTGGATTTTTCAGGTATTTTCAGGTGAAGTGTGTCTAGAGTCCAGCACTTTGCGCAGTCAATCAGTATTGCTTCATTCTGTTTTTGCCAGTGTCTATGGATGTTCATGAACGTTGTGATTCCTGATCCAAATCAAGCTGCTGGAAATCTAGCGAAAATCGACCCCCCTACTCCCCGAAGATTTGTCCGCCGCCAGGAAGGGCAGAAGACCACCGAACCGCGGACATATAGCTGGACCGTGCGGGCCATGGCCATTGCTGGGACAAATTGCCCAAGCCCACCAGCTTTCGGGGTCACCGTGGTTGCAGGGTTCGTGATGGGTTTGCTGAGATCACAATTCTTGAGGCATGCAATATTCATCAATATTCATGCCATTTCGTGCCATCCCAACTGCAGAAACAAAGTGGACCTCCACTATCACTATCCAGTACTTTTTGCCACTGTTTTGCCTGATTTAGTTGTAGAATGGTGTAGATGTTTCCCATCTATCAGACAGGGAAAGAGTTGGGATGAGTTGGGAGATGTTGTAGCACGAGCACGCTGGAAAATAAGTCTAAAGACACTGCACTTTTGTCTTCGTTTCGGCAAAACTTCCGACTCTCTTGGATTGACATGTTGCAAGTTTCCAAGCACTGACAAGACGGATGTTGCTTCAGGTCCTGGCCTACTATCCGAATCCCGATTATGATCCCGACCTGGCGCAGGAGCCATGCATTGCCATTAGCCATGCTATTTGTGGATATTGCTTAGCTATGCTTAGCTATGCTTAGCTATGCTCAGCTGTGACCTGACCTATTCATGGGTCAGTGATTTTGGGGAGCAATTCAGCAGAACATCATGCAACAAAATGCAAAGCCCGTCAATGTCCAGGGATTTGGCTTGTCGATTTTGCATTTGACCTTTGGCAACCGACCGGCGGATAATCAGCAAATGTTTGACAGCTGTTTGCCGTCACTGTTGCTTGTTGTCGTCGTCATGATCAGCATCGTTGCCGTAGCCAAGAGTTTATCATCATCGTTTGCATTATCATCATTTGCATTCTCATCATCATTCAAAGAAACTAGCGAAAGGAATTCCTGGCCAGCCACACCTGTGACAGGAGCGAATGAACGACCCGAACAATCCATACACTGTGGATCAGTTCACCTACATCGACCAGTCAGATCGCTTTGCCTGCAGCTCAAAAAGAAATGCAGCCAGTTCCCAATCTTGATCCTTAGAACAGACGGTTTTGTTGTTTGAATGGCCGTAATTTCATGGAAGATGTTGGACAATTGAGTCTTGAGAGTCTTGACATGGTAGTTTCTTTTGATTTCAAAGCCTGTCAACACATTGCAGGTGCTGTTTGGCAATTCAGGAAGTTTTTGTCCGAGCAATTGACCCAGGACACGCGAGATCAAAGGCTCTTTCGTACAGACCCGTCGGGACCTCAGGTTGAGCCATGCAGTTTCTTATGCTACGAGCCACAGCAAGCTGGTGACTGGTTCATTTTATCGAACCATTTTGGACGAGAATGCTATGGAATGCTACAAGATCGGATGGAAATGTTTTGAAACAACATGAAAGTACATTGAAAGTACATTGAAATACATTGAAGATGTTTTGCAGTTTTGCCCACTCTATATTGTTTTTGTCCGACAGCCTCCACTTGCAGGGGGTTGCCCAACATCATCATCCAGCCGAATGTTTTGCAGCCATCTACAAAATACAAGTGCGCCTTCCGAGTCTTCCCTGTTCCATTCATTGGCCTTTGAAGATGGGAGGATTCATTCATGATGGAAGATGAAAGATTCATGAAAAGTGCGTCCGCATACTGTGTTCAGATGATGTATGTGTTTCACATTCTTTAAGAATCTTGAATCTTCATCCGCCGGTTCAATCCAAACAACGTGGATGGGAGTGACCTTGCCTCATTGGCTGTAAGGTCTTGTTGAATTAGTATAAATTAGTGCCATGAGTCATGAGCATGATTTACTCTTATTATCCTGGCAGCTCAACAAACCAGGCTTGATCTCCGATCAAAAATACTTGACATGTTTCAGAATCCTGGCTGACTCGGATCCTGCAGGTTGCGCCTGAATATTGAACTGACGAATGCGGCGGGCCCCAGTCTCCGCACCTGTAGGGATCTGTGGGTAATAGGGATACTGATTTCATATGATTTCATAGACTATAGACAGGCAGAAAATTGTTTCATGGCCAACTTGTTCCAAGGTTTCACCACCATGTTTAAGCCAGCCAAAGGAAAAAAACATAAGAGTTACATTGCAACGTTGGCATCTTGCTTTGAATTCATCCACAAAATTTGGGGAAGGTGGCTTGTAGCACAATGGTGTAGTAAAGTTTAATGGTCAGGTGATGTCAGGTGTAAAGTTTGATCCAGCCGTTTCCCACTGTTCTAGTTACATGTTACCCAGTTGCGCTATGTTGTGCATTTTAGACTCCAAGACTGATAAGTTGGAAAGCCAAGATGAAGCACTCAAAGCGAACTGGGGTCAATCTAGGGCATCTAGGGCGATATCTCTCCGTCCACCGTCCACATAATTGGGTTTGTTTGAAAATGGGGTACCCCCAATTCCAAGAGATTATCATAATCTTCGCTATGAAATAGTCATTTAGGGTGTATGCCGTATACCCTAATTTCAGACACATCCAAATTGGATATAGTTGCTTTTACATCTCTCTCTCTCTCTCTCTATGTGTATCTATATGATTCTATAATATATATATATATAATATATATATATATATATTATATGTATACATCTATTATTACATGTACATCCCATTATATATCCCAATGAATCCCCCAGTCCATCACCCTTTACACCTCCGGTCTAGTGCCATGCCGCTCAGGTGACCGGCTTCTCAGACATTGTGATCGAGACAGCTGGATTGCCGCCACGTCCTGGGCGCCTGGAGGTGCCAAAATCCCGTTGGGGTACCAGACTTTTGGACCCAGAACATCCCATAAGCATATCTAATCTATATGATGTGTATATATATATATACACAGAGAGAGAGAGAAGGACAAAAACAATGTTTTAATATACATCAGTCAGACGTGTATTTGTTGATATACTGTCCCTGTCTGTCAATTGAAAAAAGTGTCCGTGAATCATTTTGTAGTCGCGAAATTCACATCTGTTGGGCTGGCAGAGCACTTGAGCTGCAGCTGCACAGGTCACACCACAGAATGCATCCATGGACACGTCTGTGGAACCCAGTTGCCGTTGCTGTAACTTCTGCCGAGTGATGTTCTGGGACTGGAAGGAGTTGTGTTGCAATGCTTTCAATTGCTGCAAGCCCGTCTGACTTTGAAAGTGTAGTTTGAAAGTGTGAAAACAACAATTTGTTCTTCACAACAAGAAAAAAAATACGTATCACCATTCAATGGCCTCTTTGTACATTAGAACACTGTAGATGTTTTCTGCCATTTTCACCAGGTTTCACGTATTTGGGAGGTGTCTTTCTCTCCGTTGTTTGCCTACAGATGGGGCCGTGGTGGGATCAACTCAGACCGATCGGAGCGAGGCCACGGATTGTCAGTGCGCCGGATTGGGTCGCCACGGATTTGCCTTTGACCTACTCCTTCGGCCAGGAGACAAAGAGTCGTAGCTGGTGTGCATTCTGCGGGAACACTAGACATGGCTGGATCAGACTACATTACAAAGGCAAGATGGTTGACCACGAACATTTATGAATATTTGCTCCATGAACATATTTTCATTCCGCTGTAAGTCCCTGGACGCGGCTCTGCAGTTGTTGCTTTCTTATCATTCTTGAAGCCATGCGTCAATTTGCGAGGTGAGGACAAGACTGACAATCATGGCTGCCTTATGCCATAAGAATTACTGATGAATATCAACATACATCAACCCAACAGATCCAACAGCTCGTGATTACCTCCAAATGGGCTCCTTGTGGATTGGAGTCTCCACCAAAGCCTTGGATCATGTTTTCCAGGCGAAAATAGAATGAAGTGCCATCACATCTCGACCAGCTGAGGCTACATCAAGTTTGTGGAGGGTAACCCTTTGGACTCTGCATTCAATGCAGATCCACAGCAAGTGTCCTCCAAGGCCATGGGTTGCACCGGCGTCAAGGGAGTATGAATGGAACTTGCCATGAGAGAAGGACTTTGATGATCTGTAGATATTTGTACCAGTTCTAGGACTGCTGCAAGTGTCCCATGCAAGTATGTCCCCACTTTGTGCATTTTGAGTCAAATAGGATGGAATGTCCAACGTTAGAAAGAATCAAGCTACTTGAAACCACGCGAAACCAAATCACCTTCAATGTCTTCCCTGCGACTCAAAGTCGCTGAGGCTCGTCGTGTCTCTTCAACTGTTGAGCACGCGCTCATCACACCAAGAGAATTCAAGGGGTGTCCTTCTACGACTCACATCCACCTGCTACTGTACCTCTTACTCAGCTTTGATCAAAGAAATCCGCCAAGGGAAACCAAGGGTTAGCTGAAGAGATGTCAGCCGACAGGAGCTGAGCCGCCTTGTCTTGGGGGAGGAGAGTTGGGGTAGCCCAGTTCTCGTGAAATGTCAACAGCTGCACAGTTTCCATCACTTTCCCCATCACTTTCCCCATCACTTTTTCCCCATCAGCTTCCCCTATTGTTACCCCCCTGCTTCGCTTCAGGCAACAACTACACGTTGTATCTTTACGTTGAGGTCTTTACCCCCTATGGAGCGGTTTGGGAGCCCAGTTCCTGGTTGAAGCATCCTGAGCCCAGAATCTCCTGCTTTGCGCGATGCATACAGCTGCAGCTTCGGTGACAAGTCATGCTTTCCATTTATCAAAGCTTGTAGGTGCAAAACATAACTTTTCCACCATGGGGAGAACATAGCTTCTAGGTAGAATTCCATGTTTTCCACCATGGTCAACATCATGGTTCTGTGGAGAAAGCTCCCTTTTGCTGCCGAGGTATCTCGAGCTGAAGTGCCAGTGCAAAGCCGGGAAGCACAAAAAAAGTAAGCGAAGCCAAGCGAAGCCTGAAACCTTTGTGGGTCCCTTCCAGCCAATTCGACAGATTCATATTTGCCTAGGGAGCCTATTGAAGATTTGGTGTGATTTCGTATGAATTCGTCCTAGACAGGTGAAAGTGCGATATCAAGGAGATGGCAGAAGTCGATGGAAGTTGAAGTTGGGACGTTTGTGTTTGCTGCTCCAAAACACGTTTCTTAGGCTTCCAGGTGGACAACGCCACACAAGCTGCGATTGATGGCCGGGTCCTTGCTGAAGACCGTGCCATTTGAATTGTGCTGGGACGTTGCAGCAAAAAATTTGGGTGGAAAGAGGGTGCAAGCAAGATATTAAAAACTGTTAAGAGAAATGTCGGAAAATTGAGACCAATTTGCTCCAAAATAGATTGTGGTTCTGTCTTATTTGCAGCCATGCCACTAAGCAGGTGCTATTTTTGCAGGAATTCCCACACCGAGGCTTGGACGCTGCGGCGAATTCCGACGCTTCCAGTCCATCCGGCATGATTGCGCCACCA
This sequence comes from Symbiodinium sp. clade C Y103, assembly GCA_003297045.1. NCBI lineage: Eukaryota > Dinophyceae > Suessiales > Symbiodiniaceae > Cladocopium > Cladocopium sp. clade C. The sequence continues at coordinate 44,524 of BGPT01002397.1, read as the reverse complement.
CAGAGGTTCCATGGCTGGATTTGCTAATTTGGAAGGAGCAAACCAGTGCCTTTGCGGGCCGGTTTGTTAACAATCCGTTTCTGCATATTTGTCCCATAGCCTGCACCATGCAAGCTTGTGGCAGCGTGTCCGCCAGGGTGTGTCAAAACATTGGCTATGTTCCCACCAAAGGGATTGGTCATCAATCCATTCATAGGATTACACAGTATCAAGATCCCCAATATGAGATGGTTGACCATAACCCATATACCATCATATACCATGTTTTGACCGTGGCACGTATGGAATTTGGATGAAATTGGAATGAGTTCACCAATAATCACCAATGTACGTAATATGTTTGAGCCAGACTTTGAGTGATGTTCACTTTGCAGACCAGAAAGATTACTGATGACTGCGTTGGGACTGAGCCTTTCGTCGCCAGACCTGGTCAACAACTTGGACTACGTCTTGTCCCTTGACCCGTGCGGCCACCAAGGGATCTATCGAGCGGAGCGGATAGAGCCTGATGTCCATCACCACGTTGCCGGCATTTTCTGTTTGCACATGTTTGTTTATCAGTAAAGCATGACCCAGATGAAGGATCATTTTCTAGAGACGTGGTCACTAGAGAATTGGTATTAGTATTGATGTTGAGTGCTGTTTTTGACATTCGCAGATGCTTGTGTCTAATTCGGACAGCCTCCAAGGACGAACAACGATACACAGCAACAAGTGCTGGATTTGTTGGAACAAAAGTGTGGTTGCTCAGAGTCAATGCCAGAAGCTGGTTCAACCATTTTAGTTGCGAGATGCCGTGAAATCCCTGAAGTTCTGCAATTCCCGTGGACATGGTGGGTACAAGTTGCTTGGCTAGTGACAATACGAGACTCCAGAAGCTATACTTGTAGATGGTCATGCAGGAATTCCTGGTCATGATGATGCTATTGTCTGTGTTTCAGCACTCTGGGATTGATTGTAAGAAATCCAGTGACGTGATTTGATTTGACAAGAAAAAGCTCGAGTCCCATGGCAAGATGTGTAGAAAAGTGGTCCAACCAAGCCATGGTTTGAGCAGCCGGGATAGTTCTAGAAGTGTGGAGAGTCTATGGCGGAGTTTTTCGTGCAAGACTGTCAGATTTCCCTGAGTGACCTTTGCAATTCGCAAAAGAGCCCCTTTCCAGAGCTCAATTCTTTCCTCTCCGCTCAGTGCTAACAATTTGCCGACTACACCCTCGCAATTGCAGAGTCAGGCCAAGGAAATTTGAGCGTTGGAGATCATCGGAACCAGGGTTTTGCAGTCAGTTTTCCTTGTTCGTGTGTGTACCACATGTGCATGTCCACATTCTGCGGTTTGTTTCCACATTCATACATGCACCGTTCCTTGACGAATGGAGTCCACATTTGTCAGTTGGATATTATTAGACATTATCAGCAGATGTACGGTTCGTTGCGGTGTATTAACTCTCCAACACACAATTCTCCTGAGACCTGCAAGACCTGTCACTCAGCGCAGGCATTGCTTTATTCAGACCTGGTTGCGAATGGTGAGGAAAGCGATCAGCTGCTGGACCAAGTGGAGAGGCATGGAGGGTACCTGGGTTCCTGCAATCCAAACAGATTTTTCAGGGTAGAACGGGCTCAATGGAGGATGCAGGATGTAATCAATGGACATCAATGGGGGTTCATATTATGTTTCAATGTTCAGAAAGCTAGGGGTTCTGTGCGACTTAGTTTTTGTGATCGTAAAGGTATTTTGAATTTATGCCCATGATCTGCCGCCACAAAATCCGTCCTCTCATACCACAGCTACAAACACAGGCTGGTGCAGACGTCTGCGAATTCCGGAGCCATCACCTTGGATGGGTCCGGAGCTCATAGTGATGTGAATGCCACCGGTGGAACATGTTGTGAATCTTCACTCCCATTTTCGTGTGGAAAATCTTCACGGTCAATTTGGTCCTGGTGCTTAGCCGCAACAAGAATCAGTTGTCCTGGACTCCAAGCTGTCCAAGCTGTCCGAGCCGTCCTGCAAATCCATCTGCTCAGGGGTTTGGCCGGTGTTTACTTCGACATCTTCGGGAATCTGATGCCTGGAGACACGCCAGCTGGGGCCTGAAGTAGCTGAGTGGCAGAGATGGTAGACCTTCCAGAAACAAATGGGCGAGGACCCTTTGTCATTTAGTCCATGGTTTCCCAGCTTGGACATTGGTTTCCCCTAGATGTATCTACACGTCGAGTTGTCATATTTCCTGCTGTTAAAAAGAACGTCAATTCTCGCAAGTTGATTCTTACATGGGGCAATGGATAGAGCCCCTGGGCAATCCCTGGGCAATCTGGATAATACCCTGCAATGAGAGGATTCGGAAGTCGAGGGGCCACCTGGGGACCAACATGGCCAACCATTTCAACCCTGCCACCGGGCTCAGTCCGCGGCTGCTGGCACCGGTGCTTCCACCCGGATGAGTTCCTTTAGGCGGGCCTCCACAAAGCCAAGCGGGGTAGCATTCGTAGCACATCGATGCACATGGACTGAAACTGAGTGTGTTTGGGCCCGGATATCCAAGCAGCTAACGCATTGGAAGCATCACTTCGAATCAAAATGTGTCAGCGTTGCAGATTTGCTTTTCTTTCTTTTGGTTTGCCCGTAGAAGTTGTTTTCTCCTTAAAATTGAACAACTGACCCTGTTTGCTTCAGAATGTGCATTGGTCTGCTGGAATTGTCAGACAAAACCCTTGGATGTTTGACTGAAATACTCAAATTGCGACAAGGAAGGAAAGCAGCTTCAATGTAGAAGAGAAGGGTCTGTGTGGATCTCAGATTGTAAGATTTGTGTGGTTTGCAAGAATATCAGGTTTGGGATGATGAGATTTTGTTTTGCATGTTCGGTATCTTGGTGCGGTGGTATATCAGCTGCTGGCTCAGTAGTAGTTCGAACTGATCATATGTATTTATATGTTCTACAAGCATGCGGCATACAGGATATATAAGGACGTCATATCTATATTTGCATACATGGGAATGTACAGTTATTAATATAACTAGGTTCAGTGAAACGATTCTCCAGTCTGCAGCTTGGCGAGTCCCAATCCTTGCACCACCTGCAGCGCTGCAGGGCTGGGAAGCGAAGATCGAATTTGCACTTCCGCTATGGCGTGTCCTAGTCGCAAGAAGTCACCGTAGAAATGTTGCCATGACATGCAGCTGTAAAGTCAGCGCTGTCCCATTTTCACCAAGCCATGGTGATTTGCAGTTTGCAATGTTGCCAGAACGGTCTTTGATGGTAGTATAATCACAAATCCTCTTTTTGGACAGTTTTTGACTGGATGCAAGCAGACACACAGGCTTAGGAGAAGGAGGGATCAATCACATGTCGTTCATCGCAAGCATTCAAGGAGGTATCATGGGACAAAAGGAAATGATTCCCAGCAAAAAGAAACATCCTGGGACAGTCATGAGACGTTTACACATTAGAACTTCATCCAAAATCATATATACTGTACTGATACAGTACCATGATAATATGACTTGGTATAGATTAATTAAGTTCAATTGAATTCATATAAATTTACATATTCCTTCACATGGATTGAACTTGGTCACCTTCCTTGGCCTCCGTAGCCTACGTCAGTGGGGACGTGCCAACGATGTGCCAAGGCTACCCGACTGGAGCAGAATCATCCGAGACCATTGCCGAATCAGTGCCCTACCGGATCCTTCACCGGAAGCAAGTTCCATCCTATCGTTTACTGTAATGTGTGTATAGCATGCATATATGTAATATGATTAGATAGTACATATGTATAATATTGTATAATTGCGTATGCATTATATGTAATATATAATAATATTACATTATTATCATTATGACTATTATTATATGATTCATATGTTTCGTTATATGAGTACATAAATATGTGTATATGAATATATATATATACATAATATCAATTAGATACATATATTTATATATGAATATATGTGATTATATGTTATTATACATTTTTATATATTAATATATATTATTATATATTACTATATATTGCTATATATTACTATATCTATCATATTACTATGTATTATCATATATTAGTAAAAAGGATTTTATATTATTTGTATCATTATATATTATTGTATATCATTATATAGTGTTATATATTAATATATATATATATTAATATATATTATTATATATTATTATATGTTATTATATATTACTAAATATTAATATATATATATAATAATATATTAATATATATTATTATATATTAATGTTATATGTCATTATATATTTATTACTATTATTATTATCATTATTATTATTACCATTATTATCATTTTATATATTATCATTTATTACTATATATCATATATCATGGTATATAAGTGTATGTTAATATATATATATATCATTATATATCATATATCATTAATATCATTATATATTATCATTCTTGAACATATATGAACATATATGTTTTTTTGCTTCTGTACTTGTATGCATCAAGGCTTACTCGTATCCTTGTGATCAAACATGAACCGTCATGAGTGTGTATGTATGACTATAAACCATTAACCTACGTATATTATCTGTATATATGTATATACATGTACATAAATACACACATGTATGTATGTAATGTAATGTAATGCAATCCAATGCAATGCAATACAATACAATGTAATGTATGTAATGTAATGTAATGTAACGTAATGTATTGTATTGTATTGTATGTATGTCTGTGTGTGGATGGATGGATGCATGCATGCATGCATGGATGGATGTATGCATGGATGTATGTATGTGTTTATGTATGTGTGTGTGCATACGCATAGATACGTGAGACATTGTGCATGCTCAGTGTATAGGATATGATTGCAGACATGCATGTGCGTTAGACATCACAGATGGTGAAACACGAAAGAGCCTAAGAGCCTAAATGCACATGTTTGCCACCCTACCAGATTGCCGCTTTGGGCAAACACTGCTTCAAGGGCAAATGGTTCAAGTGGTGGCAAAATCATTCCAGCTACTACTGTATACAAAATGTTTTTAATGGTGTTCTTTCCGGCTTCAAAGAGCATAATTCATCATAATTCCATAATTCCACTGTAGCATTATTTCAATCATTTGAGCGGTCGGCTCTGTACCAAGTGATCTGACCGGACGGCTGTTTGCACTGAGCGCCCTTCACAGGGCCTTTACCAGGTATATCCTTCGCAAGTGCGACACAGCCTTCTGTGATCAGATCGGCTTGGCTTGTAGCCCAGAGGTGCCACAGTATTTACTGTGCATTTACACCATATCTAGACATTTGAGAAACCTTACACTGTGTACTTTGAGAACTGCAAATGCAGAGATCACAACATGAGAGTGAGTTTGCAAAGCCATGTTCAGAGCTTGGCATATTTTAGATTTTCTTGATATGCTAGTGCCTACCCAGCCAAACCCACGCGTGCAGGATTTCAAACTGATTACCTTCTTCACTTGCTGCAATGAGCACGGAAAGCCCAGATTTGCCCGCAGAGTTGGTGTGGGGGCTCCTTTGAGCCCCATTTCAACTGACAATCCTGATTCGAGTGTGTAGGTCTGCCCTTACCCTCAAGCAACACAAGGCTATCAGCATGAACTAAGGCAATTAAGACAAGTTAGAATTGAAATTCAATACGTGATATTGACAACCTTCAGCACGTCCGGTCCATTCAGCATGATAGCCGTGATAGCTGTGGGATCCTTTGAATATCCAGCACAGAAAATCAAGCAATTGAACAACCCAGGCGCAACGTGGATACCCTGTGCAATGAGCCACCGTGCTGGTTCCACGGCCCTGCTTGCCCGGTTCAGAACCTAGCTGAGGGGCACAAAATGCTGGTAGTGCGAGGTTGAATCAAGAATTTCAGAATACTTGAAAGATTGCGGAAATATGGTTTTCTATTTTGTTCTAATGTATTCTATATGTTTCATTATTTTTCTAGTTTTCTAGTCAAGAGCCCCAACATAGATTCTGCCAAGGTCCCGGTGCAGCAAGGGCAAGGAAGCCTCGCACATACTCGGCGCATGTCAAAGGTGGGTGCCACGTGTAAGTTCGGTGTGTTGCACAGTGGGATTGGATAGCCATGGAAATTTGACGAAATTGCAAAATCAAGGGAGACCCCACCGCAGCTTGGCCACATTTGGCCACTCAGTCACCCCAACGAGATGCAATCCAAATGGCAGGAGAGACAGAAACGGATCGCAAAGCTCAAAGAGGCTCAGGGAGTCGTTCAGCGCATCGGATTAATCAAGCCCTTGATTGAAGCCGATTTCAACCAACTGCCAACTCGCACCCTGCAATCATGTGCCGTTTTTGTAAGTGTGAAAGTGTGGATCGTGTCAACAAGGAGCACTTAGACACTTGAAGCAGGAATAGGTCAGGTGCCTGTGAACAAAAGTATCCATAGGTTGTGGTATCAAAGGATATTTTTTTTGACTTGGCTGCATTCTTGGATTGAGGGTTTTTACACCTGTTGTTTTGATCCCTAGCCTGTGCAGAAGTTGGATGATGTCTAGGTTGGTTCCATCAATGGAGCAATATCATGTGTTCCTTTTCAGGAGAAGCAGACGGCGGAGGCTTGCCGGTCAAAGCCCCATCAAAAAAAAGGTTTTTGCGCAAAATGATGAATACTGTATATATATATATCATTATACATGCACTGTTTGACAGGATATTTGGAGACCAACGGCAGATCCATGGAAAAGCAACGTTCGTGCTGTCTTTTACAAATCGAAGTAGACCTGGCATGCGCGCATTCAGGGCAACTGGGGCTAACAAGGCAGACTTACATGCTGTTTTGGTTGTAGGTCCTCAGATGGCAGAGACAAAGGCAGCTGTGACCCATGCATCGACCTGATCCCACTTAGGTCATATGTTTTTTAATTATGTTTCACCATTTGCGTTTTGTCATGTTTCATTATGTTTGATGTTTGGTTTCATTGTGTTTCATCCCTCAAGCAAAGCTCGGCTGATCACCCCCCGAGCAGCTTACAAAGAGAAACGTGCCAGGGCTGGTTTGATGCCTGGAAGCAACAGAACGCTTTGAGCTCCCTGGATGAGAGCGAGGCGCATGGGGCCATTCCTACCACTGCCTTGGCTGTGCATCGTGTATGTTGGAAGTCACTGGTAGCATGTTTTCTGGCGGCCAAGGACCGGATAGGACAACGTTACATCCTTTACATGCCAATTCAGCATCCTGAAGCCACACATGCGATGTGACCCAGGTGTCTGAATACGATCGCCAGAAAGTTTATGCTGGGTGGTTGAGACCTTAGGTGCACAGACTTCTCCTATGAAGTCTAATTTTGTCCATGCGATACCATGCGCCTGTCATTTGTTTTTCCCATTCGTGACATGCCAAACCTGAGGCATCCAAGTGCGCACCAGCGGCGCTTGATCTTTGCATACGGCAACTTGCAAGGCTCCCCAGGTGGACGTCCATGGCGCAGTGGCTTAGATGGTGAAAAGATGTGAAAAGCAGCACAGTCCAAATCCTGGCAGTCGACAGTGACAGCAACGACAAACAGATTGGAATCGATGCGTTGCTGTATGAAAGCTGTGGTCGATGCATTTTCTCCAGTGACTACAGCTCTGTATATGTGCTTTAGAACCTGAATCCAAAGTTGGATCCGCACGGCAAACGATCGTTCTTTGGCAGCTGAGGTCACAAACAGATGAGGAAAGGTTGCGAAATATGGAGTTTTCGGAAGCGCCTGGAGCTTGGAAACTCATGGCCTCATGACACATGTGGATGTTTGACCATGTTTGACCATGTTTGATGTTCTCTGAGGATCTTGTTGGGCATAGCACGGAACCAAACAGCGGTAGCAGTCATGGCCTCAGCTCCCATAGGATGGAAGACATCGTGGTGAAAAGTTGTCAAGCATCCTTCAAGGATTACAATGACATGTATACTGAATTATACTGTGATGTGTATTATTATGTACTGTATATTCTAAATACGCGAACAGTTTATCCAATTGAATATGAACCGATTTGATGCAATCATGTCAAGTCTATGTATGTGATGTGATGTGATGTGATGTGATGTGATGTGATGTATGTGATGTGATGTGATGTGATGTGATGTGATGTGATGTGATGTGATGTGATGTGATGTGATGTGATGTGATGTGATGTGATGTGATGTGATGTATGTACACATGTATAAAAATGTGTGTATATATATATATATACATACATATACATATATATATGTCTGCATATATACATATATGTCTACATATACACATATGTTAGCGTGCGCACTTGAGGGATCTTGATGGTACAGACATCACCTAGTTGCCAGGATTTCTTTGAACGACGTTGTACGTCCATGCTCTGTGAGAGCCAAAGAGAGGGATAGAGCCTTTCATGGGACGCGATGATTGCTGAGGCACGCAACTTTGACAGCGAATACATACAGGCCATTGGGCTGAGGTTTTTTTGTGAAGTAAGGCAAACAAATGTGTTTTCCTGCGGATGACTGCTGGCAGGTTTGAGGCAGGGGAACTCATAGAGATACTGAAAAGATAGAAAAAGTAAAAATAGAAAAGTCAAAGTCTTCCAGAATAAAGACTTGAAAGCATAGAAAAGTAAAAATAGAAAAGTCTGAGTCATCCAGCATAAAGACTAGCAATCAGACCTGGAGGGAGTCGAGCCCTCAAGTACATGTACTCAATGTCTGCAAGACATTAAAGACAACGCCACACCCATGGGGCAACAGGTCCTTCTGCTCTGGGGGATTAAATCACAGCATAAATGTTTGGTGATGTGTGGAAATGGGGGTGGACCTGCGTGGCAACTTGATGGCTTATCATCGTTGTCCTTTGCGAAAGGCAAGCTGCTTCACCTGGATTAGACTCTTGCTAGTTTGTGAAGAATTCCAATGAAGCCTTTAAAAAAAAGGGAAAAGAGTCTTGAAACGTCAGGAAAGGTGTTTAAAAGTCAGGTTTTGTTGGATGTTCGAAGGTGTTTGTGCAATATAGCAATTGGCCAGTCAGTTCAGTTGTCCCTGCGGCTGTGGGTTTCAGGATGCGACAGATATCGTGGCTTTCAGGAGCATGTCGCAGCTGAACTGCATATGAGACATGGAGAATTCCACATCCTGACAGCTGATAGAAGGACAATATGAGTGTGAAACATCATTGAATATGTCGACATAGAACAGTTTGACAGTGTGACATATTTTGTCGTCATATTTTCAGACATGCTTGAATGAGGATACAAGCTAATTTCGACCGTGAAGTTTAGCAATGTATCCCACAACAGTTTGTCCGCCGGTGAAGATATGCTTCCAGTAATTAGCAACATTTAGCAACGTCATTTTTTTGAGATTCTTGTTTCGCACACGATGGACATGCTGTCGGCACGAGACCAAGTATCCAAATGTACCTACGCGAGAGAAGTGTTTTCAAAGATACTGGAAGGGTAGAGTGTTGATCGAATTGGACTGAACTTGCAGCATCCTGTGTGTGTGTGTGTGTGACTTGTTTGGACAAGGTACATTATATTGTTTATGTTTAGATTGATGAACTTCCACGTCAGTGATGATTGTCACCTTATGTTTTTTTTTGGGCTCGGTAGTTGAATTAACAATGTTTCTGACTAGTTGGCAGGGGGAGCTGAGAGAGGGTCTACATGTTCTTCCTTGAATTGGTTTGGTGGTTGGGTCCGGTCTTGTTGCCCCTGCGAAGAAATTCTGAGGCTCCAATTTTTGTTTGGTTTACAAGACTGATCTTTGAAAACTCCGTTCCGGCATTCAAATGACACCCACCAGCAGTATCAAGACATATTTGTGCCAAATCCCTGTGAAGCAAGTCATCCCGGCCCTTGATTCGTTTTGACGTCCTTAGGCCTGCAGTGGCGGCAAAATTTGAGGCTGACAAGCGAGCCAAGGTTCGGTTCGCGGTTCTGTGGTAGTGGAACCTGCTGAGACGAAATTTGCCAAATGATTTGTCAGAACCTCTCACAAAGAGTGATGTTTTGGTCAAAGTTGCTGGGAACTTCTCGTAAATTTGGCATGCATGTGAAGGTGGCATGGTAAGTTTAATGTGATTTGCGGTAGTATAGTGACATGTTTTTTTAATGGGCATTTCACCCAACTGAGTGAACTGGAGACTTTTTTGACATTTGTTTGCTTCATATCTTTCCTAGCGAACAGCAGTGGAACAACTGAGTTTGGGTCGCAGGACGAAGCTGCATACCTTCTGAAATGGCAGACAGCACGAAATGCCAGCCAGCGCATTACAAGGCAGCGTTTGAGGGATGGGAGCCTGGCAGAGAACATTGCGCCATGTGGTTATGGAATATTGTGGAGAGAGATGGAAAGATGTGGTGATGGTCTGCGTGGAAAGCGATTCTGTGTCATTTATTCAAGACCTCAGATGCTCTCAACAGTGTAAGTTTGGCATTTGACTGATCGTTTCTTCAAAGGATTGAAATGACTTTAAACGAACTGAAACGAACTGAGCAGATCGTTTTTCCAGTTGGAAGCCTCATCAACTCCCCTGTCCCAGGCTAAATGTCTTGCGCGCCAGGGGCCCCCAGCCGGGTGGACTGGATCAGTGAGAAAGCAATGGGTTTTTCTTTGGTTTTGTGGACACAGCACCACCATTTGGAAACTGTTCACTTCAAAGGACCTGTTTTCTGTGAGGATCTTAGCACATTCGATGGAGCCAGGACACAGTCTCCAAGTCGCTGCTGGCCGCCATGCAGACCACCTTGGATCCACTGAAGCTGGGGGACACAACCCGTGCAGCTGGTGGTCACGGTATCCATCACAAAGCTGGTGAGGTTTGGATCCGGGGTTGGAAGTTTCTTTAAGTACCAGAAAATCCTGCTGGTTGCATCTGTTTGTGTTTGCTTGGATCTGTTTGGCCCAATATGGTGCATTTGGGCCACACAGAACTTTGCGCAATGTTCCAAACATCACAAGACCATGACAAGACCCAGGTTCACCAACAACGCCTACGAGATTACCATTGGCAAGACCACAAATTTGACATCGGTGTGTGAGGCCTCAGGTTTGCTGATCGAAAGGACATTGTCATGGCCAGCTATCTTTCTTCGCCGTTTTCCGCAAATATGTTCTGATTAATTGAAGTGACATCTAATTTTTTACCTTAAGAGACTGCATCTGGATGTGTGCTTCTGCTACTGGAATCTTTTTTGTGTCTTGACAACAGAGCTCCCCATTAAAAATTAAAGTTGGCCCAAACTTGCCACTACAGTACAAGCGCTTCGTCTAGTTTCATTTGGCTTTGGCAATGCAGTTTCACCTAGCCGTTGCCATCTAGTTTCCCCACAAGTTTCTTTGACACGTTGCATAAGTTATTTCAGGAGACCCCTTTGAGAAGTGACCCCACCAAGGAATCCGGCCTTTGCCTATCCTGCAGCGTTTCAAGTGCCACCAGACAGTGGCTGGGCGAAAGCGATCAAATGTGTGCATCATGGGATAGCATGGGATAGCTGTGTCCTTGACAGGGTGGAGGCTGTGGGGAGATGTTGGGAAGCGATGGCTTGACATTGGCCAGTGCGATGTAGCGAGCATTCCTGCTATTGGTTTCCTGCAGGTCCAGGTCATGCTCGTTTTTTTGGTCAACCGAACTTGTACCGGATAGGATCAGAGAAGTGGAAAAATATGGGATCCAATTCCAGGTTTCTCTTCCAATTGAACCCCTGGCAGCGCCGCTAAATCACCTGGGTTCCAATTGCTCGTGGCTTGAAACATGTTCATGTTCAGATGGAACATGATGGAACTATGAATATCATCTATACGGAGCTGAGGTCGAGATTTCATCACCGCAACGAACCCGTTTACACGGTTCGCCTACCTGTACGTGGAGTAACTTGCTTGCAAGCCAAAGCAGGTGCTTGTCTCCAACAAACTCATGTCCACGAAAGTCCCACTATGAGGATTACTGAGAAAAGTGAAGAGAATTGCGTGTTTTTGCGCAATACATCTATATGATGAGTGATACAATTGATAAGTAATGATTAAAAATTCATGGACTTTGATCAAGCGCGTTGTTCGGTATGCGAGTTGTTTGGTGGAATGAAATTGGAAGATTGGTTTGATTATCGCTAGCTGGCATTCCAAGAGAAGAAATTTTATTAGACCTGGATAAAGAATTATGGTTAAAAGATGCTGCTAGATTATCATAATTTAGTACTAAAGATTGTATAGATGCTCCTAATTTATTTCCGTGTTTTACAAACAATATCTAATGTTTTTTAACATATGATTTTACTTCAAATAATATTTTATCATAATGTTGAGATTGATTTTTTGTAATATCTGCCTTTTTGCTATGGATGAAATATTCATAAGACCTGTTGGTCCTACAGGAAAAATATTACAATTCCAAGACTTCTTCAACAAACTAATATCTAGGGCATTTATGTTTTTCTATTATGCTCTCAGAATGTAGAAACATAAGCGTAGTAATACTCTTACATTCTCTCTGATGTTTTTTACTAAAACTATTACATAAAGATGCAACATATTCTTTTGACGATAAACTATTGACATGATTGTGCATTGCTTTTTAAAATTGCTGATCAGAGTGGCTTTCTTGGGCTTTATGATCATCTTGATTCTCTTTATCTTCGGATGCATGAGACTGCTTCACAATTGACGATGCATAATTTGTGCAATCAAGGTACTTCAGGAATGTGTACGATTGGTCGGACAGTCCGGAGCCTTGCACCCCTGTCCCTGCTACCTAGTGCTCAGATGACCTCTGGAAAGATAGAAAACAAGGGAGAGGAGAAGTACTTCCTCAAATCAGTCATCTCAAACTAAACTCACTGCTGCACTCATAGTTTTGAAATGTTTTGAACCACTGCCAGTTTTGTTGGTTGTGCCGAATTTGCCAAGGCAATCCGCTGTCGCCCCAGAATCAGTTGGTCACACTCTACGTGCTCAAGGCAGGTCAAGGAAAGGCTTCACATATTTACATTCTTTGATACTTCTCTGAAGAACCTCACTGTTGGATGCTCAAATATGGATGAAAATGGTATATGTTTAAGCCATAAAGATCATGCCAACATTGTTTTTGACAAATTGATTCACAGTGCCTTGAATTGTTGCTGTTCTGGAAGCGCAGAATGAGTGAGCTTGACGCTCTCCTAGATTTCCTAGCGCCCCACCTTAAGTCTCAGGGTCTCAAAGACACCAATACAATACAATACATGAGGATTTCTTCAGGGGGTCAGACATTGACAATCGCCGATACACCTTCTACATGTACAGATACTGTACTTAACAGATGTGATATGACTATATTGTAAATACATTCTATGTATGTTTTTATATCATATATAGTTATACAATGTTATACACATTCAACTGTACATACTTATCATATTACCATATATTATATTTCTATATATTACCTATGTACTGTATATATGTATAGATATGCACCACTTCACCATGAGCGCCGCAGGGCAGTACCTTAGAGCTGGATGAACTCACCTCCACGGAATGGATCCGTGTCTTCGCAGACCGATATCTTCTCACCAACGTGTGACTGGCCTGTTGGAACCCAGGAAGCTGAAGATTGGATGACAGGTACGATATCCACATATATGATTGTATAATATAATACATCTATATGCTGTCTGTAATACTTACCATATTGTATGTATATACTGATTTTTATTGGATTCTACATAGTTACATAGTGAACTTTTAGCGACCAGTCTTGGGGATCCACGTGCTTGGCTGCTTCGCACCCATTGGCCTGCTTGATATCAAATTCTGTGGTGAGATGTGGTACTTCTGTAATCGGTGTGAAATCCCGAAGGCTTTGCTGCGTCATGTTGCCACTGGTCCCTGTTCGATGCCAGTCGATTTGCCTTTGGTGGGATCGCTTTGCTCCTGGCACGGCTGGTGGCAGATGGTCTGAACCCAAGAAAGGCTTCGGCGCCTCATTGAGTTCGATTGTTGACTAGGTTGATGTCAGAGATGGTTAGAGCCAATAGATCTAGTAGGTTTAACGCGTCGTTACCGACATTTTGGCCAGGCATTGTGTCACAAAGAATGGAAGCTCCTTTTTTGGGCACATGTATGAATGTATATCTCATTGACTCTTATTGTAAAAAGTGGTGCTGTCCTCCAGCGAATTCTACTCAAGTGATGTGATTTGCCGAGTGGCGCATGATACAACCCTCCTCCAGCTAGCGTTTTTACTCCACTCGCAAGCGCCCAGGTCTTCGCAGGGTTTGGTGAATGATGGCGTTGGATGCATCACGTAAGGATGCCCAGTGCGTGGCGCTCTGCCTTGCTACAAAAACATGATAGTTACATAAAAGAAGTAGAAAAGTATTAAGGCCTGTTTTTCAATGTTTTTCAGGCTGCTTCTAGATCGCCCAGGTTTGGAAATTGTAAGCCTGGGGCACACCTGAGCAGTTAGCCTCAAGATGCCTCAAGCATTTCATGCAAGATATGAAATTCTGGGCAGAAGTCTGATTTCTGCACAACAACATGGCTATGAGTCTATGAATCAGAAGAGGAGCATGGACTGATAATGGCTGCCAAGTTGAATCATTTCCAAATGATGGGATTGGCGCCAAGACATTAGTCCCTTCGGCTCCTTTGTTGGATTTTCATTCTCATCCATTTCTTTGCGTTTGCAGAGAGATCAACTTCAAGGCTTTTCTAAGAGTTCACACATCAACTTGCTTCAACTTGGACCAGGTCACACATCACGGGCGACTTCGGAGTTTTCATGGACGGCCGCATGTTCAGTGGCTACGGTCTGGTGGAAGCTGCAACACAATGGGAGCGTGAGGTGCGGGTGGGAATCCCATGGAATCCCATGGAATCCCACCACAATCCACCAAAACCAGCCACAGTCGACAAGAACCAAAATCATCCAAAGCTAATCAAAGTCCACCAAAATCAACCAATTCAATCAGAAGATGTCAGAAGGGAATGGCAAAAGGTTTCTGAACACTTCATTGATGGAGAGGTCATCCATTCATGGGATGTAAATTAAGTTGTTTTGTCTAGGAAACATAAGGAAGGAGCTGCTTGTCTTCGGCTTGGGAGCAAGTGCAACAGACCCCGAAGTGGAATAGGAGTTTCCTATTGACACGTTGCGTTGATGATGCTATGCATCGCCCCTAGTGACCTAGTGCATTGTTTGTGACCAACAGGTTTGGGTCAGCAATTGCATTGGCTGCGGGGACGAAAGTAACTTGACCGTCGTAGCGGTCCGGAGCCTCAGGGCATGATTTGCGATCGAGGGACTGACTGTAGAAGTCCACCAAAGAGATGAAGATGAAGATGAAGATGAAGATGATGATGATGATGATGATGATGATGATGATGATGATGATGATGATGATGATGATGATATGATTGTCCCATATTGTCCCATATTGTCCCTAGAATCCATAGTGGGTATTCATCCTGAACAGGGACCCGCCTATTGGGCCTATTGCCAATCTCACCATGCCAAGCATTTTCTTGACCTGGCAGGATTGCCTCTATGTAGAGAAGATGACTCCAGCAGACACATCTTTCGCTAGGATATTGCAGATAGATTTAAGATGTTTTACATGGCTTTACAATTGTTGACTCGTTCATGATGTGGTTTTACCATGTTTTACCACCTTGAAGGGTGTTGTTGCTCGCCCATTCTCTAGATCTTGAGCTGTTCTTTGCACGAGATGATACGAGATGTACAGTTGCAGGGGAGTCGACCACAACTCAGGTCCTAGGAATGCTCCTCTTTGCCCTGATCCTCTTGATCCTGTTGACCTACACCCTGGACGAGTGCGCCTCCATGACTCAAAAATAGCCACCTGTTCAAGCTTCAAATAAGTTGTATATGATACTAGATATATGTTTTGTGAGATGTCTAATACGTTTATGAAAGCTCGTGAAATGGCAGGATCCAAGAATTTCAAGTGAGCAAAATGTTCAGAGCTTCACCATTGTGTCCTTTGCTGCAGGTCACAGCGCACGCAGCTGGCACAAAACAAGGCACCGGAAGCCAAAATGGTCCGCCATTGGGGTCCTGGGTATGGAAAATGATGCAGGTAAGCCATGGTAAGCCATGGTAAGCCCAGGTTGCAATCACAAGGATCCAGGCATTCCAGGGATGTTTGATGTGAGTGATGTCGGGGAATCAGTTCCTTCAAAAATCCAAAAAGTTGCAGCTGCCTAGTTGTGATGAACTTGTGAAATGACCAACTGAGCAAGGCTCACCACTGCACTCAAATTGAATCAGCCCCACTTTGATTTTTTTCCAGACCCTTAGCAGGGAATGACTCCAACGGAAGGGAGGCATTTTACGAGATCCGCTGAGAGGTGAAATCACGCTACTACTATGATGGCAACGGTATCACATCGTTGGGAGACTCAACATGACTCAACCATCAAAGATGGTCCATTGGGGGAAGCTGAGCCTAGTTGACAAGCTCTCGTAGATTGCCTGTGTAATGTTGCTGTAATTCTTTCTCCAGCGGTTCATTTTGCCTTGAGAAACCATGTTGTTGAGGTCTCAGATGCAAGCAAAGTTCAGGATGCATTCCAATATACCTATTATTTTGCGTTAGAGTCCTGTTAAAGGCTGCTTTATGAATTGTGAGATGACTATACAGAATTTTCTCAAGACCCATTCTTTCTGGTTCAGGATAGATCAGAGAAACTTGCCAATCAGGCAGCAACACACTGCCTACACATTAAATGCCTCCAATTTGGTACAGGTTTGACTTTTAAAGGTGTGTTTTTGTTCCAAGGGTTGGGGCACTCGCAGATTCACAGCCGCCCAGCAAGCCTGGCTAAGGCCCTTGAGCATCGATGATCCGATTGCCTATCAGTTCTCGGAAGGCCTGAAAAGCTGTGGAAGCATGTGCTCATAATGATTCATAATGCTGATACATGGATGGATGATATATGTATCGCTATAGCAGGTCTGGTCTCCCTCATAGGTGAGCACTTTTCTACAATACGGCCATATACGGCCTACTTACATCATATTACATCTAATTACTGCATGGTTCATTCTTCGTCATTAGTCTAAGATTAACGCTGCTAAATTTCCCTGAAATGTGTCTTTGCTAAACCGACATCATTGAATGTTTGATGAAACACCAAGTGCCAGGCCCCTTGCTGATGCTGTGGATTGGCACTTTGTGGAAGGTCGTCAGCTGCCTCAGGTTTTCTCTTTTCATGAGAGAAGCGCTGCGGGTGGCCGTGACTTTGGTCCTACCTTGTTGTAGCCTGTCTCACCCAAGGCAAAACGTGATCATGCGTTGCTGAGCACCATGTTCTATCACGAGACATTTACAAGGCCTGGCGCTTCAAGGTCACAGTCCTTTTGGATGGCTGTGCCAGGTGTTGAGTTGAAAATCCAGGGAAATAACATTGAAAAAAGACTTGCAATGTGCATCGTTCCCTCGTGAAGTGAAATATTGAGGTAGAAAGTGATTTCCTGGCTCTTGGTCCAACCATCAGGACTCGTTGAATACGCTTGACATAAGATGATACTATAATTAGTCTCAGTAGACTTTGTCATTTGTTTTATATATTTCAGTACTTTAGCCTGCTGATATTTTGAATACATCCACAGTGCTTGGCCCCCATTTGACAGGCCTCAAAGGTTGCAGTGCTTCATTGCACTCTTGACTGGGCTCTTGGCCGTGAACGCTGCACCGAGCCCAGCGACTGCAGAGGTGATGCAAAGTTACGAGTCAAAATCCACCCACTCTGTGCATTTGAACTAACCCAACCCGATTAACCGCCCAACCCGATTAACCCCCTACCCCTTCCGGAAGGACAGTCCAGTGCTAAAGACCAAGGCAGTGCACAGCCATCCTGGAAATATCCAAGAAGCTCAGGAGATGTCCAAAAAAGAAAGCACGGGCAATGGACAACTGTTCTTGCGGTAGTCTTCAGTTCCTTGCTTTGGCTACCCATCTTCAATGACCATGGCAGCCAAGATTGGTCCTCGGTTGCAGCACTGCTGAATCTCACCCTTTGGACAATCCTTTCTGCGCCTTTTCTGTCCAGGAGTTTGTGATTACAGGGCTCCTTTCTGGCCTCCTTGTCTTTCCCATCTTCTGCGGCCTTGTGATGATGCCTGGACGCTCAAAGACTGTGACCGGCCGATGATAGAGACGGACGTGGATGAAGTCATTTATATCTTGCTTTGTACTAAGGACATTCTTATGGTTAAGTTGAGTTATTGTTTGACTATATTTAAACACAGCTTCGCACCCAGGACTGACTGAGAGTTGGGAGGCGAATAGAGTCTACATGATTGGGTGGGACTTGTATGTTAATTTAACAATCTGACGTCTCATCATGTTGCCCACCTCAAAAAAGTGTATGCATGCAGAAAAGGGATATGATCAGTCGCTATGCTGCCGAATGGTTTACCGCGAATCCCAGGCTGTGCATTTGGTTTCCGATGGCTCTAAGGTTCAACCTGCGACCAGCACAGGTCAAGAAACGGCTCATCAAGCGGGTCGGATTGCCTGGGGGCGGTCGCAGTCGGAACTGCTCATTTGTCGAGAAATCCAAACTGTCAAATTCAAAAGATGTTCAAACATGTTCAAACTTTCCTGGTTTTTTTCTGAATGCAACTTTTTTGTAGTTTTTGTTGCCTTTGAGGCCTACTCCACAAAAGAGATCGACAAGCTAAACGAACAGAGACAGCGCTTGGCAAATCAGTCGTGCGCAGCTCAGGGCAAAGATGGGACGGGACAGAGCGATTAGGATGTTTGCAGCATAGATCAAGCGGAAAGCATCAAATAAAATCAAAGAAGTACTTACATTTGGTCCTGCATCGCGGAGCCGTCATGAACTCCGAGGGCCTTTGAGCCATGGTAAATTGTAACTGCCATTGACATGTTTCACTGGTCAGGACTATGCTTCCACCTCCGGGCTACATGGTCAGAAGATCTCAGTTCGGGAATGGGGACGACCTCCCAACTGTGATGATGAGTGATGGTGAGATATAGTGGGCACAGTGAGTAATGTGTTTCTGTGCTGTTTGGCTAGAAGACCTCAAGACGCCAAGCGTTCGGCCGTCACAAGTGTTTTGTCCACAAGGCGACCCCACCACCAGTGAGTGGAACTCCTGGCAACACCACCCTGTTGAGCCTGTTCGGGATCCAAGTGTACCAGCACTGCTACGTATCCAGTTTGGAAAGGCTCTTTGCATACCAAACCTTTTCCATGCATGTTTGCCCAGAGACCAAGCTATTCATTCAGAAAACATTCAGAGGCTATCAAGTGCAATCCAGCTTGTTTGCATTTCTTGCAGGTGTGCATCAGACAAGAAAGATATTTGGCCTTCAATGCATGCTATGATTTTCTGTTTGTCGAAAGCAAAGATGCTTTCATTTGTTTCCCTTCTCGCATTTGTTTACTCCCTAGCAGACCTAGAAAATTACTTATTGAATTATTGTTTTAATCTCGCAGAAATGCCGAGACATTGCCAACTGTCTCATGTTTATCCACAAAAGGTGCCATGACACGTTGACACGCCTGCACAGCCCGCTGATGTGCCGAAACTGAATATCATTAATATTCATTGATTATTTGACGGATCAGATGTTTCTTGATTTCTTCAAGTTGGCCAGTCTTGACCATCTGATCTCATTTGAAGTGCTGCCCTCAGGCCCGCACCTCTTCCGCTACCAGTACTGCCGCCTGGTATGGTTGGAACGTCTGGATCCCAGGAGACACGTTCCAGGGTGATTGGTCCGGAGACCCTGAATGCCAATGTTTTTAGTTCTGGCTGCACCTGTTCTTATTCATTCTTTTTGGATCTTTTTGGCAAGATGCTTTGAGAAAAAAAGGAAACACCCTGTACATGAGCTTCCCGGCCATCTATGATTGAATCTCAAACATGTCTTTGTAATCCCACGGGAGGAAGTCACGTTCCTTCAACTTCAATTGTAGGGAAAGGACCTCAGACTCCAACGATGCTCCTCCACGATTTGCCAAGTGCTTGCTAAGTGCTTGCCAAGTGCTTCATGTTCGCTCATGTTTTTGATTGTTTTTGTATACAGTATGTGCTTTAGCGCTTTGCCTTTACAATGAGGGATAGCATGCCTGTAGTTGGCCTGCCAGTGGCCAACCAATTTTTTGGCTTGTCATAGAGGCTATCCCTACCCATATGTTTTCAGGTGTTTTGCTCCACCATGGTCACCATTGCTCCACCATGTCCTGCCAGGCATCAGCATTTGCAGTTGCCACCAGCTGTGCCCGGCCTTGGAGCAAACTTGGCGCTACCTGCGGTTCCCGGGTCACTGGGCGACAAGTTTGAAGTGCAGGCTGTTGAAAACGATGCATATTCAATATTCGGATCATGGGAAAAATCCAAGTAATAGCTCAGCAATGTGTTACAGTATTAGCATGAGAGTGCACACCACATGGAGATTCACGGAGTGAGCCTTTTGAAAGTCATTGCGCTTTCCTTTTTGTCAGATGCTTTGGGATGCTAACTACTGCTAATTGTGAATCTTGGATTGCCAGACTTTCCAAATCTGGCTGTTGCCCTGACTCTGGATCAGTATGCAAGCTTTTAGAACCTTCGCTGAGGATGTCTGGACGCTTGCCCCTGCCACCGCCGCCAAAGTATCCTCCACCGCCAAAGAATGTCCGGGACATCAGAAGCATCAGAGAACCCCTCCAAAGCTCAAGACCACTGGTCTCCTCCTAATCTCACTGGCGATTTCGTAGGAGCCAGAAATTGCGTGCTACACCATGCTACACCGCTTTGTCATGTACTTGTAGTTGCAAAAAGGCAACAAATACATGCAAGTATGATCAAATCAAATATCCAGCTGCGGCCGCGGCTGCATCCGGAATTCCTGCAAAGCCGTTTCCAGAGCCCGTTATAGCGGTGCTTGATGAAATTTCATGGCTTGAATTTGTCCCATGGATGTTTCTCACCATGGTCCGTAACTTTTTTACCGGAGATCTCTCTGCCTCTTGCCGGATGTGTCCTGTTATTCACATTCACAAACGTTCAGCTCTGTTTGGACGCCTCCCTAGCGTTTGTTGGTGGGTTATTTGTTTCTTGGACCCTTCTCAGTGTTGAAGCTACAGTACCTTCCAGCCAAGAGTTTCCACAGATTCATGTTTGCTTGCCTACTGTTTTTAAATTTAAGAACCGTAGGTAAAAGCGCATTATATATCAAGGCTGTTTGAAGATGTTAGCGCATTTTAACAAAGAGATGCAAAAAGATCTGCTTAAAAGGTTTTGCTGCTTTTGGACATGTGTGGACAAGGCTAGTACTGCCACTCCAGCGGGAATGTTGTGTGGGCCTGAGGATTCATTTTTGGATTCCTGAGACAAGATATTCAAAAGATATTCTGTTGATATTCTGTTTATCAAAGAGGAAGGTCGGCAAGGGTCGGCAGTCGGCGCACCAAGGCCTCCTTTGAGCTGGCCAACTACAGGGCCTCCACCCACACCATTCCCGCTTCTGCAGGTCGTTCATCCCCTTGCTATTCCGCAGCTACATGTTTGAAATATGTTGAAATTAGTTGAATTTAACAAAATACTTTTTGTTTGATTCAGATATTATGTGTTCCTTGCAAGTGTTGTTGCATGATGACATGCAAGAAGCTGATGCCGATCTTTGAGATTCTTGCTCACGGAAGGGCTACAAATGGTTTTTCCATGTTTTTTCAGAATTCAGCAGTTTCTAGTGGTAGAAGTAGCTCAGACTCAGCATTCACCCATTTGCAGAACCTGCGAGGATGCTTCCATGGGTGGAACTTCACAGCTACCTATGCGGTCGCACTGGGCTCAGGATGCCCGAAATGGTCACACGCTGTTGTGGTGGCATCACGTTGATTCCTGTGTACCACTATTTGGATCTATTCGGGGATGAGGGATATGACTGCCAAACGGTTGGCTACTGGGATGCTTCATTCTTGTTTAATACTATTGTATTTGTTAATTTCTCATATATTCATCATCATTAGCTATCTGCAATTTAGGCTTATTATCATTTTTAATGATGATAAATGGTTGTATTGGGTTGCCAGAGCATGTGCTTCCCTTGGACAGTCTGCACTGAGGCTTCCAGGCACTGGAGAAGCACCAGATTCGTTGGGGACCGGGATCTCCATAATGCACAGGGGTATTGGACAAGCCCACAGGACTTTGCTTACAGATTTGAATGCTCAAGATTTCAAAAGGCTCTAAACATGAGACCCTGCTGTGATGCAATCCGGATTCAAGCTTCCAGGATTTTCTAGGCACAAAGCATTGGGATGATTCCTGCTCCCTAAGGTCCATGGCAGACCACGAGATGCATGCGTTGCCGGACCCACATGTTTTGGAGGACGCGAAGCACACCATGGCGTCGAGAGCCCAGAGCTACGATCCTATCCGTATGATCGCTGATGTGGGGACGAGAGGCCTGAGAATCACCATCCGTAAACATCATGAAACAATTTTTTCAACATCCATATCATCCATTGCAGTGACAAGATGTGACCTGTGGGTCTTCGACATGGGCAAAGCCTAGGCCTGAGCTTCCGGGCTCCATTGGACGGGGTCCACCGCGGCAGGAGCCCTGGTGAACTTGGAGAAATGGAGTCGACGGATGGACCCGGATGGACTTGACCGATGGATAGCGATGGTTTGTTTCTGACTCTGAATGGAAAAAAGTTTCTTTATCATCATCGACATCTTGATCGCCATTATCACCACCATCACCATACTGTGATGTTTTGTCTTGATCATTTATACAAAAGCAGGTTGCGCACAAGACCACACTATACCACACTCATGACAAAACCTGATTGCAGTATATATGTGGTGAAGTCACGGTCAAGTGGTCTCTGTGGGGGTGTAGAGTGGTCCACGATCGCCCAGAGTTCTGAAACATTTCAAGTGCTGCTCACTTCCACCCGGAAACTAAACAAATTCCATGCTCTTCTTGTCTTTGAAGCTGGTTGAAGTACATAGTCATCGACCTTGCCATCAAACTTTTTGTTCAGTTTTCCAACACGAATGAAGGGCTTCAAATCGTCTTGTCACTTGCTTCATCTAGGCTTGTGGCTCCTGGTAGACATCGCACAAAAATGCGTTGCATCAAAACCAAAGACCACGGCGGTGCTGTCAAGGGGTCCTTTTTCGTGATGTCGCGGACACGTGCCGTGCATTGCGGTCGGCTTGCTCCAAGGCCCGGCTTCGGAACCCCAGGTGGAAGTGGCACGCCGTCGGGAACTCATCCAGAGTATGCGAGCCAGCGGTCCAAACAGTCAAGGCACTTGGGATCTCCAAATCACATGGGACCCCACATACCATCACATACCTAAGATATCCCAAGAGATCCTACGACCAAGCAGGGGACCAAAGTATCTTCAACTTGTGTAAGTTGGTTTGCGTTTCCTTTTGGGAATCTGGTTCCAGTACGGCCAAAATCTTGCTACAGGAGAAAGGGAGACCTTTGTCTAAGAGGATTCTCATTTGTTTCACGGCTTTGATGAAATGATATCTTGTCCATCGACTGGACACCCCTTCTCTTCCAATACTTAGGAAGACAGGCACTCCAAGGTCATTTGGTCCGCTTCGGGCTGAGTTCGAAACGGCACAGAACATCCACAGTGCTGGGACAGAGATTGCATGAGATCCTGAGACAGTGAGAGTCATGCTGGATTTTCAATTGAGGTCACAGCCTGGAACTCCATCAAATCGTGGTCCAGGGCCACCACTGCCGGGCATGCCTGGAGGTGGCTTTCCAGGCACACCAGGCAGGGCTCTAGGACTCCGGGATGCACTTTGAAAGCACTTGCAACATCTTGCAACTACGTTGGCCTTGTCATGATCAGATCCAATACATGGGAGATATTGGAGATACAATGAGTTCCCGCTTGAGAAACAACAGCAAAGGAGTTGTAGAAACCCCAGCAATTCTTGGGAAACCTAGGTGCACAACCCAAGCTTTCGCTGCGCAGGCACCAGCCGGAATGCCTCACCCCGAAACCGCAGCGGTCCACCGAGTTCGCGAGGACCTGGGCCACCGCTGCCCATGGTCGAGACCTCAACAGATCTCAACAGACCTCAACCTGTGGATGTTGGGAGCCAGCCAACCTGGACACTTTGGGTTCAGGTCCCGGCAGAAAACGGGCCAATGCCACTCTTTATCCGAGGGTCCGAAACCCAGTGGAGATTGGTAATTTGGACAAAATGATTCAACTCCTCTTCACTGCCAATCCCCGCGTTCCTTGGTACATTTCTGTGAAGTTTCATATTTTGATCTTTGAGCACTCAAGTGAGATACCTAGAGGTTATAGCATGTTGTAGCTCAAAAACGGCTCCTGGAAATACCAACCCTTTCCAACCCGCTTGAATCATGTCGCACAGGCAGCCTCCACCGCAGCTGCCAAGCCCTTTCCAGGGTCCACCAGGTGGTGTTCCAGCAGGTGGTCCACCCCCTGGACCTCCAGGGGGATTCCAGGCCCAGTTGGGTGGTACCAAACTATTTCACAGAAGGGGGGGCAGTAGGTTGTAGATTTTTGGCATTTTTTTGGCCAACAACGAGTCTCCGCCTTGGAGATTGAGGTAGTGGAGTCAAGATTGCAGGATGCTTCCTTGATTCCGAACTCCTTGGCAAGAGCTTGTGAATCGAAGCCACGTGGCCAGTAGGATGGAGATATTGGAGATGCCATTGGATACCAATGGACGACTGTCTCCAGTCTCGGCTAGATGGCCTTGACATTGCACTTCTCATTGCACTTTTCGTTTCATTTCCATCGCTGGTCCTGTGGAGGCGATGGCACCTGCCTGGTCCTCAGTGCTCCTGGAGCGCTGCGAGCGCACGGAAAAGCACCTCTCGGCGATCTGGGCGAGTCGGCGTTGCTTGTGGTTCGTCGTGTTTCACGAGTTTGTTTACTCTCAAACAAACTGTTTGTACTGGGCAGTCGATAATCGGTAATCGATAACCGTGTCAATTTCAAGTTGTCGAAACAACATTTGAATACATTTGAAGTGTGTTAATGTCTCATGCGGATCAACACAAACTGAGACCAACTGTGAGCATCGACCCTCACATTTGCTGCATCGTTTATGTTTCGGTGGTCGAGGCCGGAGGCGTTCCTATGGTGCCACCGGCACCACCTCCGCCGCCAAGAGAGGACCTGAACCACACCAGTGATTCCAGTGATGGCTGCAAGTTTAGAGCTGAGAGTGACACACAGATCACTCAGTCACAAACCCTCAATCATATCCTTCTTCGATATATTAATATATGTTATCTTGAAAAGTGAGAGAAGTGAAACACCGAGCACCACCATATAGAACCGTGCATGATCTTCGCAGGACGATCAAGCCTTTGTGCGAAGGATTAGGATGACATACATGGACAAGGCCATATGACTTGCCATTCTTTGATCTTCTGCCAATGCTGGTCGTCATTTGATTGCGTCAATGTCAAGTCATCAAGTGTCCAGCAGTTTCTCCAACTTGAGCGCTTGGACTCAACATGACTCAACTGCGCAGGTGACAAAAGATCATGATAAGCACGATCTCTTGGAAGATCTTGAGGACGCTTTGGTCGAGACCAGGGTTGCTTCGCCACTTCGCCCGGGTTGACATGGCATGCACCAACATTTTATGTGTCTAAACTGCTGTAGATTGGACTGGAGGATAAAAAGACTTTTCCACTTGAAGCAGCTCAGAGTGTCATTGGTCCTCTCAGCTAAGATCTCGCAGCTCGTGTTGTCTCGGAAGCTGACAGGAACTGGGCAAAGAAACTCCAGGCACTCCAAAATCGTCACAGCTGATTATGCCTTCGGACATGGATGTGGCATGCCAACAGCAGATTTAGATTTGTTCTAGGATGCTTGACCCCGACTGTGACAGCATTGGTCTTGCACCCAAATGGATAAGATTTGGGCAAAGCTGCAGTGGCACTGCAAGAACAGGCTCACTGACTTAATCATCTAAATCTTACTTGTAGATCTTACAGATTGAGAAATTCAACTCTTTTACAGAGGCAAAAGATACATTGACAACTCCGAGAGCCACAGGTTGGGTCTATGACACCATGACCATCATGCCATACTTAGCGCAGGAGTTCTCAGCTTGAAGGTCAAAAAATAACTCAAGTTGGAGGGGGACAATCTTCGTGCTCTTGCCGATTCTGCAGATATTGAGTCAATGGTTGTACTGATTGGAACCACCCGCTTTATACTAGAGAATAACATGAAAATACTAGAAGCTGATCAGCCCGAACTTTGTTTGTCCCAAGAGTGCCACCACAAGAATGCCATCAGAAACAATATGTAGTCAACACTACGATGCTGTTACGATGCAGTACTGTCATATTATAATATCATTATTATTATATCATACTATATCATATTATGATGTCTGCAAGAATTGAATAGGCTGAATATGTTTATATACTGCCTTTGTTCTCTACATTGTTCGATGCATGTGTGGCATGCGAGCATATCTGAAATGTTAACTAACATTCAAGATTCTCCAAGGTCAAGCACGTTTACTCTCGCGTCCATTTTCATCGTTTTGCAGCTGGACCCTTGGTGGTGGCAACTATGTCAGAGACTCTCATGACATGTACAGTAGTGAAGATGTGCCTGAGCATGCTGGACTCATCAGCAGACCGTGCTTTTTGTAGCAACTCGCTGGAGTTGATGGGCCCGTCGATGTCGTCGATTCACATGCTACCAACATCAGGTACGGCATGAAATTCCAGACATTCCAGGAGGAGATGTGGTGGAAAGGATCTTTGATAGGCTCAGAGCTGCTTGTGCTTTCTTCATGCAGGGCTCAAGGGCTGCTCGCATCCCTAGTCAATCAGAAGGTCTTTCGGGACGTGCACCCAAAGAAGCTTGTAGGTGGAGCAACGGCAAGCCTTAGTTGGGTCTAACCTGGTTTGTATTGCTTCAGCAAACGTCGATATTGCCAACTCGGGAATGCACGGTTCTTGTTCTGAAGTGGGTTCGCAGCTTCTTGTCAGCAAGTTCCGAGAAGGAGAGAAAATCGACGAGAATCACTTTTGCAATGACAACAAAGGGGGGTTCATTGTGCAGGGAAGCAACATAGCCATCAGCCTATAGCTTGACAAGCACGCCATATGATCTGTATGTCTAGTTCGGCATTGATTTGGCATTGTTGGTTCTGATGCTTTGGGGATCAATTCTGAGACGGCAGATGGAACAGATGGTAGGCCTTGGACTTGTTCTGGGTATTCTGGACCTTGTGAGGGTCGTGATGATGTGCAGCCCTTAGCCCTTCGCAAGATATGACGATTGGAGTCATCAAATGCTTGACTGTGGCATCCCGGCAATTTCGAGCAAAACTAGACAATCAACCGGATCGAGGGACAATCCTACCTGTTCATATTTTGTTCAACTGGAGAACTGTCGTCACACTTCGCCTTGTATTTAGATAGTTGTATCATGTTATATCTTGCTTTGTCAAGTGTTGTAAAATTATAAGTATAATTAAAAATGTATAGAGCGCGTGTTTGCCATGTTATTTACGACTTCAACCTGCAAGGACATTGGTGGAGCTGCGAAAGTACGAGAATCGTCGCAAGGCCAAAGATGGCCACTTCCTTCCAAGGCGCAGACGGATTCACCAAAGATTTGACACAGTATCTGACAGGTTCCTACCGTCTTGATCCATCTTGTTCCAGAGTAATTGACTGTGTTGTTTCATGATGTTCAATGTTCTCTTCACTTGACATGCGCTAAGTTTGTCTGTCGATGCAGGACTGTTTGAAAGTGCAAGACTGCCGCTAAAAGTGGTTCAATTGCAGGAAGATTCGCAGGGAGAACGACAAAGACTTCCAACCAGCTCCACCACCACGTCTTTGGAAGCAGGTGCAAAAAACACATCTGTGCTGCGGCATGATGTGTTTCCATCAACTTTCCATCAATTTTCCGTTGACTTTCCAATGTTCAAAGCCCATGAAAGCTTCACATTTGTGGCAACGAGGCAGTGGCAGCGCCGCCCATCCCCAAGGGCCCCGCCATCACAGCACCGCCACCGCGGCCAGCATTCCTACCGCCGAATGCTCCGCTGGCGCCACAGGCCAAGTTGCCCCAACGGGGGGGATGGCCATCAATCCATTAATAGGGAGTTATTACACATATATATATATATATACATATATATATTATGATAGAATATACATTGATATATACTAGATTATAATACGTTATTAGAGGATATCATCATGTCATAATAATTTCTATACCCATTGTAAGGATTCCAATTGTGAGATGGAGGCCATAACCGGTATACCCAGTTTTCGCAGTCTTGACCGGGGCGCAGACAGCAGAGCTGTTTGATAGGATTTTGAATGTTTTTGACAAGATTGAAGTCATATCCGATTTTTGCAAGGCATTCTCAGTGGGCCTCCTTTGAAAGGAAGGAATCTCCTCGAGGGTTCAAGAATGTGGCCTTGGGACTAAAGGAGTTGCAGAGTGAGCTTCACTTGCCCTCAAGCTACATAGTTTGGTTGTGGAATTTCAATCTGTTAAAAAAAACGAATTCTCGCATGCTCTTGCCACGCTGGCAGTAAGGCTCCACAAAGGTGATGGATTCCAGAGGATTTCACCATATTTCACCTAAAGTTCTAATGAAAGCTACAGTTCTAATCGTAAATACTCCACCCATGCCACAGCTGCAGATCATGGCGGGCAAGGGTGGCCCCGGCAGCTCGACACCGCCACCGCCGCCACTACCGGCATCAGCCACTGCCAAGGCGTAGGGAGAGCCCAGCACGAGTTGCGGCATGGAGGATAGGTTTGAAAAAACTTAAAACATCGGAATTTCGATGTGGAAAGGTTTTGGCCTAAAGATGCAACACCCTTGCCAATGCTAGGGATTGGGGAAGATTGGGAAACAGATGTAGCGTTTCAATGAAATGTGCGTCGTAGGTGGGGGAGAATTTTTGGGAAGTCGGTGCGATGTTGCGTCCAGGTGGTGTTTATCATGTTTGTGTTTTCTCCAGTTGATGGTTTACCGTGAGTTTTCATAGGTACCACACGGACGGTTGTAGCTATTCCCTTGTGTTTTGGATGTTGTGGTTTTCCCCTATTTGTATTGTCAGAGACTTTAGCCGTAGCGATTTCATGTTTTTGAGCCCGTGCCATTGGGGAAAGCCTGTTTGAGGGGTAGCAGCGATTCCTGCCATTGTCTGCGTTTAGGAAGGAAGAGGGAGGAAGAGGGAAGAGGGAGGAAGAAGGAGGAAAGGGAAAGAGAAGGAAAGAGAAGGAAGGAGAAGGAAGGAGAAGGAAGGAGAATCTCTGAGAAGGAAGGAAAAGGAAGGAAAAGGAAGGAAAAGGAAGGAAAAGGAAGGAAAAGGAAGGAAAAGGAAGGAAAAGGAAGGAAAAGGAGGAAAAGGAAGGAAAAGGAAGGAAAAGGAAGGAAAAGGAGGAAAAGGAAGGAAAAGGAAGGAAGGGACAAGTATCAGATGTCAGCAATCTGAAATTTTGAACCTCGCCCGGACCTCGCCTGGACCTCGCCTGGACCTCGCCCGATTCCAGCTATGCTTAGGCATCGCTAGGCATCGTTGTCATTGCGTGCTTGCTTGCTTGCTTGCTGGCTGGCTGGCTGGCCTGCTGGCTTGCTTGCTTGCGTGCGTGCGTGCGTGCTGTGGTGATGCAACTGCACATTCACTTAGCAACATTCATATCCGCCCCCTGATGTGTTCTGAGATCCCAATCTCATCCATTCCCTGTGGATTCCCTTAGAGAAACCACCAGAAACATGCCTTCCGATGATTACTTAGACCTATTTGGGAGACATGTGTGGATACGCGTCCACATGGTGTTTAACACCCGCAGATATATATTTCTAACTCTTTTTGACGTGACTATACACATGCGTCCTGATGGGGATTTGGAAAATTAGGGCATAGAAAAGTGGATGTACGAATGATACTTCNCTCTTTTTGACGTGACTATACACATGCGTCCTGATGGGGATTTGGAAAATTAGGGCATAGAAAAGTGGATGTACGAATGATACTTCTACGTACTGCGTCTCATGGTGTTTTAGACCTGGTTGCATTGACTTGTTTGACTTCCTGAATGCGCAGCGTCCCATGCTGTTTTCACCTTGGTTCCACACATGCACTGACTTTCNCCTGGTTGCATTGACTTGTTTGACTTCCTGAATGCGCAGCGTCCCATGCTGTTTTCACCTTGGTTCCACACATGCACTGACTTTCACGTCCCGGAGTACTGGAAGTTGTTTGCGGACACTGGTGTGGCAGGGCATGGCTTGTAGGATTTTGGATGACAATGCTGACATCACGATGACATCACCATACAGTCCATGCATATCACCATACATCACCAATTTTGATGACCGCTCAGGTTACCCCCACCGCCTCCCTCGACGACCCCTCCGAACTACAGTCGGCCGTCGGATGCCTCAGCGATGACTGACCCAAGGTGCCCCCCAGCATCCCCAAGTTGATTAAGTTGGCTCATACACCCCATTAACATCCGTTAACATCCATTAACTATTGATATCTGTAGAAATCTATAGATATATCATGAATATATCATGAAATTCCCATGATAGATCTACCACACATATCATTGGAATTCTAACCCAACATAACCCAACCAACCACCCACACCAAGCGAACGGCCTGGGGCATGGTTTCGATGCCACCGAGGCCCAGCCGACCTGGCAGTGCCCAGTCCAAGGCCTCAAGGGTCTCCAAGGCTTCCTCTTTCAGGGCTCGGGACACTCAGTGCGGAGAAAAATTTCATATTAATGTGTATAATACTACAATGCTATAATATAAAGCATATAATTTATATACTGTCTGTATAATTTTGTCTATCTTGAGAGTGTTGAAATGCTACAAGACAACAAAGCCCTAGGATTTAAGGTGATGTTTGATGACAGGCGACATAATATAGGCGAGAAGGACATTTAAACACAATCTCTGTACTTGAACAACAACAGTTGTTCCGCAGATCTCTGCAATACCGCATCCAACAAAATTACATGCGCACTGAAGCGAGAGAAACTGCTTTCCAGCAACTGGAAGCATCTTCACACCTCCGTCAGATGTTGCATGCTTGCTGACTGTGTCATCCCAAAAAGCCCCGTGAATATGGAGCTCTAAAATCTGTAAAAACGTCCTCCCGTTTCCTCAGACTGATTGACCATTTGGTTTTGACGTAGAGTTTTATTGATTGTCCTTTCAGATTCTTGGTCAGTGCTTTATTCTGTTTTGCTCACTTGGATCCATTTGCCGAGACGTTGCAAGCCAGCCACCGGCCACGCTCAGGCTGTACATTTAGCGCAATCCATGGGGCCTGCCACCCAGTGCTAGTGCGGAGGATTTCGATTGGAATACAGGGTGACGTGAGTACAATGTTATAACGCCATATCACGCCATGTGACTGACGCATGTGCGTGATCAAAGGAAGCGAAAGTGAGCCAAGAATGAGTTGCAAGAGACATGTTCCAAGTCAACCACAGTCCATAGATCCTTTGCAGGTTTTGTGATGGTGAGAACTTTGTGGTGGAAGCAATGTCTACTTCTCCAATCAATCTGCGGGTGTCACTCTGCATCCCAACCAAGGACTTGAAGTGCCCTGATTCAATGAATCCGAAGCATGCATGCAGTGCAGAAGATGCACCAGTTTTAGGAAGCTGCAGCATTCCAGGAAGACCAAGATCATCCAAGATCACAAGCTAGCTCTTCAGGCTTGTAGCCTTGTAGCATCTTGTAGCCTTATAACCTAGAGCTTCCATGCCACCGAGCGTTGCGTCTGTTGAGTTTTGTGGGTGTGCTGTAACTAAGGCGCCGGATGGCGCCGGTCAACCCAAGTTAGAAATCTCCCCTCGATGGGCGCTTGAAAGCCTTCATATTTGCCCAGTCCCGGTAGGTGGTGACGAGGCCAAAGGTTTTTCCAAGTTCATACATGTTCATACCGTTCAAACAGTTTGATGGCGCGAGATGGTCAGACGCTTGGATTGGCCTTCTCTATCATCAGCATGGGTCAACTGCAGCTTCCAGGGTGCAGCGGCAGGGGATGGTGCGGACGGGTGTTTCTCGCGCGGTTCGATTGATGTGGTGTGTACTGCAACCACCGGACATGAATCACGGAGCATCTTCTTTGTTCCTCCGATATATTGTCGTCCCATCCTCAAATATAGCGCAAACACTGAAATGCAGTTAGGCACGGAAGCCATCCTCAAATATAAAATTCCCCCCACAAGAGGAATAGATCCAGTACTAAATACATCGAAATACTAAAGCTTGGTTTGAAATGCTTTTGGTGTATAGTAAGTATTAAGCAAGGGTATTCGGGGAAAGGGATTATCAAACACCAAACAACAAGTCCTTAGGGCAGACACCCCACGTCAACCGAAAGCTGCGCTGAAGTCCTCAGCCGAGAGGCTTGCCAGGCGTGAAGGTGATCTGCCCCCGGACGTGGATCGTCGGCGACCCTCGCTTTTTGAATTTTCGATATAACCCCAATCTGAGAAGCTCCATCAACCAGCATCAACCAGCATCAACCAGGATCAATATACATGACATAGGTCATGTCCCAGCTGAGATGTTCCGAATTCCAAGTTGAAAATTAGGAAAAGAGAGACTTCCGTAATCCAGCCGTCATAAGTAGGGCCAGTAGGAGCAAAAATTGGGACTGGCATATTAGACGATTCTTCTGTGTCGAAGACACAAGGAGTGGGTGTAGTGCTCCAGCAAAGGCATCTAGTCGAGCACCGTTCCAGGAAAAGCTATTCGAATACATTCAAATTGATATGTTAAATATTCAACGATATCAAAAAACCCACACTATGTAATATATTACGCATACATATATAAATACAATATATAAATATATATACATATATCCAATATGGAGGAAGATAGAAATGTGAAATCTGCCGGCACCGAAGGTGCCAAAGCGTTTTGTGTGTATGTATGAACCGGAAGCAATTGGAGTAGCCATTTAGCTTTAGCTTGGGGGAACCCTTTATTGGTCTAAATCCAAGATTTTTGAAAATTGATTAAAGGGACCAAAAATCGGCTAAGTTGCTAAATTTGGGCTTAATATGCCTCACCATACGCCTAAACCTAGGCCTAACATAGGCCCAACAGACCCCAAAGGCTCAACATCCGCCCAACATGGGTTCAACATAGCCCAACATGTTGAAATAGATGCCTAATACAGGCTTAACATAGGAACGAATTCGGAGATGAGGTTTGCACACGAAAAATTGAAAGAATGGAGGAATGAAGGAATGAATCAAGGATTGAAAAAAGGAAATGAATGATTAAATGACTGGATTTGTAGCACAATGCAAGGCTGATAACAATAGTGGTTATTTGCGATGTGGTTATGACGGTTACAAAATTGAATTTGTACAAATGAATTGTTAGAAGAAGGGTTTTAAAGTATGTAAAAGTAGGAAGGAGGAAATGAATGTTTGAAAGAATGGAAATTTGGAGAAATAATGACATGAAAATGGGAAGGGGAAAAAAGTAAAAATTCTTAAAAATGAATTTAAAAAAGTTGAACGAAGGAAAAAATAAATGGAAGAAAATAAGAAAGATAATATATATTTTATTTAGGAATTTAAAATTAGATTTAAATTTAGATGAAATTTAATTTAGATTTATTTAGGATATATTTTAGGATATATTTTATTATAGTAATAGTGAGTATGAGCGGAGGAGGTAACGTGATGTTTTTAGTTGGTTTTAAATGTATAATTATTTGGTGTTTTATTAAAATAGATTGTTTTTTGGTATAATATTTATATTTATATAATTTTTATTAAGATTATATTGATTTAAAATTTGAATTTATTTGGTAAAAATAGTATTTTTAATTAATATTTTTTTTTAATTAAATTGAAATGATAATTTTAATTATTGTAAAATTGATGTTTGTTTGGTAATAAATATGGTTAAAATTATATATTTATATTATTTTAATTCATATATAATTTTTGATATTTTATTTATAATGATTAGAATATATATATATATATATTTATTTAATTATTTTATTATTTAATTTTATTTTTAATTGAAATAAAATCTATATGTATTTAAAAAATATAATATTTGTTTTAATTATGTTTTAACTAACATATTTTTTTTAGTTGATTTAAAATAAATTTGGATGTATGGAATAATAATTTTAAAAATATATTATTTAAATTCTTTATTATTTGATTTTTGATATTCTTATATAATGAAGAGGAAATTCTTATATAATGAAGAGGAAAAAAAATGTTGGGTGAGGGGGCTAGCTTAATTTTTTTTTTAATTATATATTTATTTTAATTTTTTCGTGTTTTTTGTTAATAATTTTTCTAGATTGAGGGGTGTATTCGTGTAAATAGAAATATTATTTTGGTATTTGTTGAAATTATATTATTTGAAAAAATATAAAATTAGAAAATTAATAATATTTTTATTTATGAATTTAATTTCTTTTGTTGAACTATTCTTTATATAATTATTTATTTATATTTTTTTAATTTATAGAAATATAATATTATGATATGAAATTTTTCTTCATATAATATTTTTATTTGAAATCGAATTCTCGGTATAATCTTGTATTTTTTTGGCGATAATTTTCCGAGATCGAATTCGTATTTATGAAAAAAAAAACAAAAAAAAAACGTATTTCGATGCCTATGAAAACTAATTTTTCCGAATAAAACTAGTATTTCGTACCCGCTTTTGGAATAAATTTGCACGGTCCCGAAGCGTTATATTTCCTAATTTTTTAATGATGGGGGATTGATTTAATGATGATGATCATTTTAATAGTAAGATTAATATGATAATTGATATGATGGCGGGAATATTATGAATTATAATTATTTATTATTCGGAAATATTTTAGATAAAATGATGTTGAATTATATAATTTGAAAGGAATTTTAATAAGGAAAATTAATTTTGATTTTAATAGAAATTTATATAGGAATATAATAAAGGATTTAGATTCGTGATTTTATATTTTAAAAAATCTTCTAATAATATTTTTTTTTTTGAATTCTTTAATAAGAAATTTGTATTTGGAAATTATAAAATATAATTTAAAAAAGAAAATTATAATTAATATTTTTTTTTTTTATAATTTTATTTTTTTTATTATAATTAATTAATGCAATATTATTATAATGATAATAATAATATTATAATAAATAATATTTTTTTAATTATAATATTCGAAGAATTATTTGATAAATTCAAATTTAGAAATAATTTGATTAAATTTTATTATTAAGAATTTTTTTTTTTCGATACGCAAAATGAATATTCTTTCAAGGGATTCTAAATCAATTATTTAAGATATAAAAAATATTTATATTTATTCAAAATAGATTATGATATATTTAATTTAAAAAAAATAGTATTATCAAAATTATTGAATCTATTTTTATTTCGGATAATAGGAATTAGATATAAATTAATTAGTTAATTAAATCTTAATTTTGGGAATTTTGATTTTATTAAATTTATTGAAATTAAAAATTTTAAAAATATATAATTCTTTGGAATTCAAGGTTTTATCATTTGAAAAAAAATATATATATATATATTGATTTAATTTGAAAATATTTGATTTTATATCTTAAATTAGAATATATATATATATATATTTCAATAAATTTCAATATAATTTTAAATATAATTAAGATAAAGAGAAAAAAATCTGGGATATCAATTTCTGAAAATAAAATATTTTTCAAATATTATTATTTAAGGAAAATAAAAAAAAACTAAAATATTATATTATATATATTAATTTTTCATTTTTTTCATTTAAATTTATATTGGGGATATCAATTGATTTTTTAAGAATAATATTTGATATTTAATATATTTATGTATGAATTGATTGTTCAACAAATATAAAAAAAATTAAGGGAAATCAAAAATAGATTAATGGAGATAATTTTCAAGATATCAAGTTTTGAAAATAAAATTCTAATATATATATATATATATATCTGGAATAATAAGAATCGAGAATTAAAAATATATTTCATTAAATATTCTTTATTTGAAAAATAGAATAATTATTTCAATATATTATTTATTTATTGAAAAATTAAATTCTAATAGATAATATTAAAATAGATTTCATTTAAGAAAATTTTTTATTTAATTATTTGAATTATATAGTTTAAAAATGATTTTAGAAAATGATTATTAATTATAAATTTAAAAAAGATATCAAATATATTTTGCAAAATATCTTCGTTCATTTTCTCCTAATAATCGATTTTTTTCCATTAATATTCGAAAAAATAATTTTAAAAATCAAAGAAATAAATATTTCTAAATATTTTAAAAAAAGAATAAAATAATTGAAATATCAAAATTTTATATTAAAATTTCTTATTATTTATATATCTAAAATTTGAAAAGAATCTTTTACCAGGCGCCTAAATTTGTTGGCAACAACCATGGCAACCTCGAGGGAAAAAGTAATGGCAATGGCAATGGCGGTGGCAATCTGTAGGATAATATGGATGGAAAAAAAATGCTGCGGGCAAAGGTAATGCCAATATTGATGCCAAAAAAAATTGATAAAGATGTATTGGAGGTAAAAATACGGGCGGCAAATTTATTGGCAAAATTTGGACCACAGACAAATGCCCTTGACAATATATATAGCAACGAAAGCATAAATAAGCCTTGCAGATAAAGGTAATACCAATATAAGTGGCAAAATATTGTTAAAAAGTGTGGCAAGGGCTAAAAATTGGACAGATAAAAGGGAAATCATTGGGAAAAGTAATCCGAAAAATTATATAATAATATATATAAGCGTTAATTTATATAAATGATTTTTAAAATTATTATTATATATAAAGTAAATGATTATTTTAAATTATATGGTTGGGGTAGAAAATTATTCTGCTCGTTTCTTTGTCCAGCCGTTCACCCGTGTCGCTGGTAACTCCAAAAAAATATACACAAGGCATTGGCGCGAAAATAAAATCTACAATTATGAAAGAAGGTGGTGGCTTTGCATCCTGACTGGCTGGGCCAACATGCATTTTCATTAGCTCAAAACCAATTGGTATTACCGCGATTCATTCTGAATTTCCAGTAATAAATTTTGAACGCTCCCCGTGAACGGCAATGCTAAGGAAAATATCTCGGGTATCCATTCTTTACGAGGTCAATTTATTCTTCTCAAATACCGAGATATAGCTGCAGTGTATGTGTCAGACGCAAAAAAGACTTGTCGAAGTGGATGATTAGGGTGACACCGCAGAATCTTCCCCAAATATAGAAATTGCTTACGATCAAGAATTTTGGACGCTGAATTGTGACCGCTTCTTTACAATACTTCTGCATTCGATATTCTGAACAAAAAGGACGGCCGTATTCCCAAGATAGACCGCAAGCATTTGTTCTGGAAACCATCCAAGCGATGTTTTTCCTGTTTCGTCAAGACCAGTGAGTACAAACTACAAAAGAATCTTGATTCAATTTTAGCCTTGAAAATTTTCAATTTTCGACAGCAGTATAGGGATGAATCTTTCCCAAATTTTTGGAGCGCAACAAAATCAGCTTTAGCAATATCAATGCCTCTAGATAATTCATTCCCATATTTACCATCAGCGGTAATCATTGTGCCCAAATACAATAACGAATTTTGCGTCTGTATGCGTATGTTCTCAAGCAATCTAATGTCAGGATCGCAACGTATACCCAGAAGCTGAAACTTATCCCAGTGAAATTCCCCACCGTACTTGCGGCCAGCAGTAGTTACTGCCTGCATATACTCCGTCAAATGCAAAGTGGACACTCCCAGTAGCAAAGTATCATCTATATGAATAATATCCGCCAAATCCCCTTGTTCAAAGGCCCGCGTAGCAGCTCCCGGTAATATGTTAATGGCATCGTACATCAAAACAGATATAAAAATTACAAAAATAAAGGGACTTAAGGTGTAGCCTTGGGAAATTCCTGAATTTTGATTGTATAATGGAGAGGTTTCGTCAGAATTTATAATAAAGAAATGTTTGTCTTGCATAAACGCACTCATCATCTAAATAAACCCGCGTGGTAAACCAAAGCGCCGTAGAGTGTCAAGCAAGCTTTCAACATGCAATTGTCAAACGCCTTCTTCCAATCTAAAGCTAATAAATTAATCTGTCTAAATTGGTCCGCGCAGGCAATTTCCATTTGCCTTCTGGCAAAGAAAATAGTATCAAGAGTACCGTAATATACTCGGAATCCAAATTAAATTTTCCACAGCGCTTGCAAAACCCCGCCTTCAATGAGACGGTTTCTAAGCATTGCAGCAAAAATTTTCACCGAGCGCCACGCCTGCCACACAAAACGAAGGCAGATGTCGCCAAGTGCCACGCCTGCCACGCAAAAGAGGCGCGGCGTCACAGGGTCCAGCGGCGATCAAAGCCGCCGCCAGAGCCAGCCCAGTGCCGTAAGTGCCACGCCTGCCACACAAAGTGAAGGCAGATGTCACCGAGTGCCACGCCTGCCACACAAAACAAAGGCAGATGTNCGCAAAAGAGGCGCGGCGTCACAGGGCCCCAGCGGCGACCAAAGCCGCCACCAGAGCCAGCCCAGTGCCGTAAGTGCCACGCCTGCCACACAAAGTGAAAGCAGATTTCAACGAGTGCCACGCCTGCCACACAAAACGAAGGCAGATGTCGCCAAGTGCCACGCCTGCCACGCAAAAGAGGCGCGGCGTCACAGCGCCCCAGCGGCGACCAAAGCCGCCGCCAGAGCCAGCCCAGTGCCGTAAGTGCCACACCTGCCACACAAAGTGAAGGTTATGTGTGACAATGTTGTGTGTGTGAGAGTTGTGTGTGTGACAATGTTGTGTGTGTGAGAGTTGTGTGTGACAATGTTGTGTGTGAAAGAGTTGTGTGTGANTGTGTGTGACAATGTTGTGT